>JAWVWS010000833.1:0-85181 GCA_033807775.1 Saussurea involucrata | reverse complement strand
CCAGATCCAGGACCATCAACAAAAGGTAAAATGGTACATTACTGTTTGTACTGTTCCATTAAACCTAATAAGATATGTGCATTAAATATGATAGCTACAACCATTATATTGGAGCAAATTTGTCAAGAACAACAAGAAGCCTAGAAGGAAGACAATCAAAAGGGTGAACGAATTCCCAGACAAGTCAAGCTACTGGAAACTGATAATTAGGGAATTAAAAGGTTTCATGGACGAATTTGGATCCCAGAAGTCAGAAAACGTAGAGAAATAATTCTTGACGAAGTCTAAAGGTTAAAATTGAACACCAAAGATTAAAATTACATTGAGAAATGACTTACATGTCTAAAGGTTAAAATTAAACACCAAATACCATATGGACAATTACAGCCATTAGATATTCCTGTTTGGAAGTGGGAAAATATTACTATGGATTTTGTGAAAAAATTACCAACAACGCCGAAAGGTTCTAATGCTACATGGGTAATTGTTGATCAATTAATGAAAACCGCACATTTCCTGCCAATACAAGAGACATATGCACTGAAGAAATTGGTCAAGATATAAATGAAATAGTTTCAAGGCATGGAGTACCTCTATCAACTGTCTCCGATCGATATGGTTGTTTTACTTCAAACTTTTGGAAAACTTTTCAAAAGGAGTTAGGATCACAGATTAAATTGAGTACGACATACCATCCTTAAATTGATGGCCAAAGTGAAAGAACGATCCAAACCTTAGAAGATATGTTGCAAGCATGTGCAATCGACTTAAAAGGAAATTGGGATAGTCACCTACCTCTTATTGAATTTGCCTATAATAACAACTATCATAGTAGTATACAAGGTGCACCATTTGAAGTTTTATATGGGAGAAAACGTAGGACACCGGTATGTTGGATGGAAGTTGGCAGAAAGTAGTTAATTGGACCTGAAATTATCCAACAAGCAACGGATAAGGTAATTTAAATAAGAGAAAGACTCAAAGATGCACAAGATAGGCAAAAAATCTATGCTGACAAAAGAAGGAAGCCTATTGAATTTCAGGTATGAGAAAAAGTGTTACTAAAGGTATCTACATGGAAATGAGTGTTACATTTTTGAAAAAAGGTAAACTACGACCACTACATGATAGAAAAGAAGGTGGGAGCAGTAGCTTATCAACTCGAATTTCCATAAGAGCTAATGGGAATACACAATATTTTCCAAGTGTCTAATTTGAAGAAATGTCTTTGACAGTGCTTTTTATACACCAATAGACGTATGCAAATCAGACCCCAAAGCAAGTATACAATGTGGCCCAATATCGTCTTTTAAGTAATAAAATGGTAAGAAAAAAGTATCGTATTCCACAGGGATAGGTATCTTAAGTTGCAAGATCTCGAGATGAAAGACTAACTTCAGATGGCGAATTTGAAGACTTTGTTTGTTTGGAATTGTCACTTGGTGATTTAAACAGATCTTAAAGAAAGCAAGGGTGCAAGACTTTGGGGTGAAGCTTAAAAAACAAGTCCAGCAGACTAATGCTACAACATTTCTCTAGTAACAACTAGCTTCACCATCTACTTTTCGAGAAATCCTTCCGGACATTCATCATTGTACTATTGTTCTGGCTTTCAATCAACATATTCCTGTCGTTGTATCAGGTCCAGTGATAGTATCAAATGAAGCCTTCCAAGTATATGGATTAACAAATTCCTTTGTTAAAAATCACTCTTCCGAGTTGATTCCCATATCATTTAAGTTGGTGTGTTCTAAGTGGTCCATTCCTGACACCACCACACTTTAACACCTTAAGTGGTGACCAACTTATTGGGAATAATCAAGTTGAAAAACATAGATGACAAATTTCTTTGTCGGTAGCTATTCCAAGTCTACTTCCTTTGTCATTCGGATTGGCGTGCATTTCAATGGCTCATTCCTAATGCCATGGCACTTTAACACTTTCAATGTGATCAAAATATCAAGTAGTATTTTGGCTTTATAAAACTTAAAATGAAATGGTGAACATCATTATTGAGAAACGATGTCTACCTTTCTTTGGTTTTAAACTTCACCCTTTAATCTCACACCCAATTTATGAAGATTAGCTACTCTTGCTTGAAAGTAAATTGCAAGAAATGTAAATAACAGAAGGTAAATGCATAACTGAAAGATAAAGTACATAAAGTAAATGACAAGAATGTAAGTGCAGAGAAATAAAAGCAATAGAGTGAAGACAACAATGTTGTCAGTAATGCTGCAGCACTCTACAACTACGAACTAGATGAAGAATAACTTGAGAACTCGAAAGTAACTTGGATAAACTTGAAATATAAACTAGAGAGAGAAATTCAGATCAGTTTAGGACTGATTGAAGATATCTAAAACAAAAGCCAAGAACCTCTATTTATACTACTAAAAGGTGGCAATAGAGTAAATATCTGAAAGCAAATCAAAAGAACACTTTAAGGTACAATGTCTCATACAAAGCCTTATCTTTAACAAAAGAGAAGTACAGTTCCATTACTATCAAAAGAGCAATAGATCATATTCTTTGACTACATCTTGGATTTGAAGTTCCAGTTAGCTCCAAAAATAAAGTTGCTTCGTCACCAATCCACTCCATCTTCTAGAATCCAATGATGTAGTAATGTGGGCAACAACAGCCTACAACAAACATCAAGTTAGCCTTGCTAAGTAGTAAAAACAGGTAAATCAAATACTTAGCTCCATGAATCAAAAAAAGGGAAAAATAATGTAATAAAAATGACTCAAAGGTTGGGATAAAATAAAATAATCTATCTAAAAGAGATGAAAAGGTACTTTATATATTGAATAACCAATGCATATCAGTCTTGCTGAAATAGATGTCGTAGTTCCAATTGAAGAAATCTTAGTTGATGACAAACTCTGTTAGAGCATTATTGTATTCAAGATTTACTGTAAAGTCAATGTACTGTATGAGTCTATACAGTATTGTGAATGCCTTTATACCTTGTATGTTATGGGTATAAATAGGCTTGTCTAGATCATTTGTTTGTAACCTTTTGTGAACAACTTGTAGCATTAGTCATTTGTACTTTGAAGATCAATATATGGATGACAAGTTCTTTTTAGATTCTCTCTCTACATCATTCTTGATTTCTTGCTAGATTTGGGATTTCACATTTGGTATCAGAGCTAAACAGAAAATTCAAGCAGATCAAAGAGCAAATTGAAGATTTTTTACACTGTTCTTGAAGATTTCGGATCCTTCATTCATCACTGTTCATGATGATTTCTTACCCTTCTTCATTTACTGTTCATCTAGAATCATCATTTTTTTTATTTTTTGATCTTTTGGATTGATTCTTGACATCATTGCACTCGATTTTCATCCCTGAACATCTTTAATTCAAGGATATATACCAAAATCTGCACAGAATTTGCAGATCTGATCATTTTATATTTGTTTTTGTTCGAAAACATTTTCTTACTATTTTGGATCATAATTCGATTAAATTGATCGAATTAGGATTTTTGATTAACTAAGAAAGTGTGTGGAATCAAATTTCGAACAAATCTGTGCAAATTTCATAACAATTGATCAAGATTTGAAAAAGTTATGGCTGAATTAGTGATTTTCGTGTTCGAAGTGCAGAATTCGGATCATTCTTGGTGAATTCGGATCATTCATACACAATTCGGATCATTCAAAGGGAATTCGGAGTGTTCTTGGCATCACAAGTATAGAATTCGACTCAAGAAGCATTCGAATTGAGTTGAATTCGAACCCTTATGGATTCAAATTGAGTTGAATTCGAACCCTTATGGATTCGAATTGAGTTGAATTCGAACCCTGTTAGATTCGAATTGAGAAGTTGAGGATTCATCTGAGTTGGTTTAATTTTTCAAGTAAAGAATTCGAACCAAGTTAAGTCCGAATTGAGTGAATTCGAACCCAGTTAAGTCCGAATTGGGTGAATTCGAATCCTTCTTCATCCGAATTCATTGAATTCGAATCCTTCAGCATCTGAATTCATTCAATTCGAACCCTTCAGCATCCGAATTCATTGAATTCGAACCCTTATTCATTCGAATTCATTGATTTCGAATCCTTATTCATCCGAATTCTTGTGAATTAAAAAAAAAAAGTTTTTTTGAGAAATTTTTTTATTCCGAAATTTTTTCTATAGTGTATTTCATACACTTTAAGAGCTTTTCAAGAAAAAATTTTATATAAATTTTTTTCTGCTTGATCTTCTGAACGATCAATCTTTTAGCATTCTTCAAAATGTATCATATAGAGAAAGAGAGAAAATGGACTCTTCTTGAAGCTAAGGATGAGATCAAGCGCCTTGATTGTTTGGTTTCTAAATACATGAGATATTCTGATGAGGAGGGAATGAAAAACATAAAGCTCAAGTCTGAAAAAGCTTCATTAGAAGACAAAGTCTCTTCTCTTGAATCCGAGCTGAAATATTTGATTCGCAAGATTGTAGTTCTTGAAGAGAAGAACAAGACACTTGATATCTCAACTCATCAAGAAAATATGAAAGAGCTTCAAGGGAGTAAAAAGGCATTGGAAGAAGAAAATGCTGATCTGAAGAGACAAATTTTTGACATTTCTTCTTCAAATGAAAATTCTATTTTGAAAGAACAAAATGCTGAACTTACTAAAAGAATTACTGATCTTGAAGTATATATTGCAGGTCTTGAAACAAAGAAAGACAAAGACAACTCAAGTCTGCACGATCAAATCGAGAAACTTCAAGAGAAAGTAACAACTCTTCAAAGAGAAAATGCTGATATGAAGAGTGAGAAAGACAAGAGTGAAAAGGGGAACTCATATTTACGAAATCAAATAAAAGGAGTTCAAGAAAAGACAACAACGTTGGAAAGTGAAAACGTTGAATTGAAGAAGAAGCTTTCTGAACATGAAGGAGTGTCACCTTCTTCAAAGAAAGTTCTTAAAGAAAAGGAAGTAATTGAACGTAATTATATAAAACTTTTGAAACAAATCTCCGATTTTGAGAAAGTTTTATATCTTGAAAAAGAGAAGCAAGAGAAGGAAAGAAATGAATTTGAAACAGAACGCAAATCTTTTGAGATTAAAAGTTCTGAACTTTCCGTGAAAATCACTGAATTAGAAAATCTTTTGAAAATGGAAAGAAAAGATTTCACGGAAAAGAAAAATCTCTTTGAAAAAGAAAGTAAAACCCTTAAAAAGAAAAATATGGAAATTTTCAAAGAGATTACTAATAAAAGAAATTTTTTGGAAAAAGATTTTGAATCGGAACGCATATATTTTGAAGATGTGATTCTTAATCTTACCAAAAGATTATCTGGTTTATCAGCGTATATTATGAAGGATCAGTTGATCAAATCTGATCTCCAAAAGAAATTTGATCTAGTGTCTAAAGAGAAAAATGTTTTGACAAACAAAGTTAAAGAACTTGAAGACATCATTTTTAAATTTGATGTCTCAAAGCAGACCAGTCATAATTCTATCTTTCAGACTCCATTTGTTGATTCAAATGATTCTGAATGTTCTTTTAAAACTGCTTCAAGTTAAAGTTTTAAAAACATTTCCTCTAAACAATTTAATAGATCAACTGATTTCTTAAAAGATCAGATTCGTTCAACAAATCTCTTCTATAATCCTCTTCTTGATAAATCAGAGAACAATTCAAAGGTGCCTAAAGCTAATACTTCCAAATCTGAAGAAGTTCCAATCTTCAAGAGGGTGAAGATGGAATGGAGAGTCAAAGGCACAACAATTCTGAAGAAAGAAGTGTCAAAATCATCTGCTTCCACATCAAATGCCAAGAAGAGCAATACATTTCAAGGTAAATCTTTTGTCAAACCTGATTTGGTTTATTCTGTAAATCAATTAATCAGGTTAGCTCAAAAGAAAATTTGTTGTTCTTACTGTGGAACAAATGATTTTGTGCATAAAAATTATACTTCTTTTTGGTACGGTACTTATAGTATTCCTTCAAAGAGATCTACACCTAACCCACTAGGACCCAAGTGCCATTGGGTACCAAAATCTACTTAATCTCTTTTTGCAGATTTAGAAGCAAAGCGTTGAACTCTCGGAAGAAGATTACTTGTACCATTAAGGGGGAGTAAAGAGACAATGGTTTCTAAACACATCAGTTTAGAACCCGGATTTCAACGTCTATGGTTTCTAAACATATCAGTTTAGGACCCGCACTTAAAAGTGACTTTGGTTTCTGAATACATCAATTCAGGACCCGTGCTTCAATGTTTTTGGCTTTTGAACATATCAGTTCAAAACCCGTACTTCAAAGACTAAGACTTCTAAACAAATCAGTTTAGAACTCACACTTCTCAGGTAATATCCTTAACTGTTATATCTTTTTACTTCAAGAAACGTGGTAAAAGGTAACTTTGGATTATATTTTGCTTCTACTGATTTGAAAAATTGAATCTTTACAAATTTAATTCAATGATATGAAATTTTCAATTTTCATTCAATGAATTAAATGTGTGCTAAAAGATGATTTTACAAGTATTTTTGTATTATCTGAGTTAGATTTGCTTCAACTTTCACCTCTGAAATAAATCGAAAGGTAAGCAAAACATGAATGAAATTATGTTGTATGCTCAAAGTTATGTGAATCTGGATATATATAGAATATAATGCTCAAAAAGCCTATATGTCAGAATGATGGATGGAAACGAAAATATGGGGGAAGCACTATGTTTTAGAACCAAGTGATTGAGATATCATTCATATTTTGTGATGGAAATCCGAACTTATATAGAATATCATTTAGTTTGAAAGTTTGTACCTGTGGCCTTTCTGGTTTGGGAGAGTAAGTCCTAAGGGGTGCTCGACACCTAGTCCCTAAGATCAACTGGTCTGGGATCGGCTGACCCAAATCCTGCAATAGAACCAGATAGAAAGCCATGTTCTACTGGTACAAATGGGTTTAAGATATATCGATGTGGCCTTTCTGGTTTGGGAAATTAAGTTCTAAGGGGTGCTCGACACCTAGTACCTAAGGCTAACTGGTCTGGGATATGCTAACCCAAATCCTGCTATAGAACCAGATAGAAAGTCATGTTTAACGATGTATCTTATTCTTACTAAACTCTTTGATTAAAAGATGCCAATGTGCACAAATCAAAAGATGCCAATGTGCACAAAATCAAAAGATGCCAATGAGCACAAAAGAAAAGATGCCAATGAGCACACATCTCTTGAAACTTGGGAAAATACAAAGTCGCGATAAACCCGTAAATTTGTGAAAATTCTGATTTTGGACAAATAGTGTGAGTAGAGAAAAGTATTCTTATATGTTTTAGAATTGCATATGCTTGAAGCTAATCATATTTCCCATGCTAGCACACCAAATAGATTTAATAAAGGGTTGAAACTGAACATTTTTTAACTTGATATACAATGATGACTTGTTCTTGAATCCAAACACATGCATTTGATTT
The DNA here is from genome assembly GCA_033807775.1 of Saussurea involucrata. Classification (NCBI taxonomy): domain Eukaryota; kingdom Viridiplantae; phylum Streptophyta; class Magnoliopsida; order Asterales; family Asteraceae; genus Saussurea; species Saussurea involucrata. The sequence goes on along the minus strand of JAWVWS010000833.1, from coordinate 77,748 downwards.
CATTTGATTGAAAAATCTGTTAAATTTCATTAAGTTGAATTTCTTTTGTAAAGTTTTTTTCAAATGATCAAATGTTTGTAGTTATAAAATGAAATTCAATGAATTTTATTTTCCTTGTGTAAATTTGTTTTAAAATTTGTGCTACAATTTCAAATACTGTACGTTATTGAAATATATGCATACTTTCAGGGGGAGAAAACAAATTGCTCCAGAATTCTTACTTTGAGGGGGAGCAAGGTTATCCACTAAGGAGGAGATTGTTAGCAATACTCAAAGACTCGACTGAAATTGAAAATGGTTTTCGATGATTATGATGCTCACCATCATCGAAAAAGGGGGAGAAAAGTTTAATTTCAATTTCATGTCAAAGAGCTTTCAAATCAAAGATATTTCAAGTCAAAGATTCGTGAACAAAGACTGAAGATTAGGGGGAGAAGGATCATGTGAAGTCCAAATGTCACCGAATTTGGTTATCTTAGTTCTGAGTGGTTCTCGGAATGCGCTTACACCTAAAAGTTCAACAATGTGGATGGTTTCACATCTTTCTGATCCAAACTCTAATCGTTTCTGATTCATCTTGTTCCGAATTGATGGTTCTATATAAAGATATGAAATCCATGTTCAAGACTTGAAGACAATCTGTTAAAGATTGTATTGAAGAAGGTTGACTTTTCAAAGAAAAAGACAATGACTTTTCATGTTTGTCTGAAGATTCTTCAAAGCTGAGTTCTTAAAGAGTGTCAAAGCACATAGTTCGCCGTGAACTAGTGGAGATAAAGCTATTTGAAGATGGTTTGATAGAGTGTCTGTTTGAGAAGATTGACTTTACAAAGAGCTGAAGACTACTGTCATTTTTTTAAAATCTTGAATCCAAAGGGGGAGATTGTTAGAGCATTATTGTATTCAAGATTTACTGTAAAGTCAATGTACTGTATGAGTCTATACAGTATTGTGAATGCCTTTATACCTTGTATGTTATGGGTATAAATAGGCTTGTCTAGATCATTTGTTTGTAACCTTTTGTGAACAACTTGTAGCATTAGTCATTTGTACTTTGAAGATCAATATATGGATGACAAGTTCTTTTTAGATTCTCTCTCTACATCATTCTTGATTTCTTGCTAGATTTGGGATTTCACAAACTCAACTTTGTAGAAGAAACCAAAGCGATCATTGAACATAAAGTTTAGAAGGAACAAGGAGGTATCCTTGGTATTAGTTCACTGGTATTATTGTCATGGGTCAGAAGCAATATGGGAAGTCGAATCAGAAATGAGGAATAAAATTCCACATCTTTTTAATTAAAACTTCAAGGACGAAATTCTTGTAAGCAATGAAGAATTGTAACACCCAACTTCTATATTAGTTAAAATTCAATATCTTAAGCTGAAAATACAAGAATTTTGATTCAATCAAGTACACCAAAAGTTCCAGCAGTTGTAGCCTTTATTAAATAAACATATTATCGATGATAAGTAGTGCGCAAGTGACCTACAAAGCAAAGTATGAGAAAGTAAAGCTATATGGATAACGTAGCAAGCCTAATAAGCATGATAAAGAAATCTAGTGATGAGTTGTAACGGTTAAAATAGTGTGTTGGCAAAACCAAGTGATGAATCAACAAAGCTAAGGTATGAGGTAAAGCTAAGTAATAGCAAGTACATCCTAAGAAACATGATATGGCAAAGCTAAGTAATAGAAAGTACATCCTAAGAAGCATGATATGGCAAAGCTAAGTAATAGCAAGTACATCCTAAGAAGCATGATATGGCAAAACTAAGTAATAGCAAATACTTCCTAAGATGCATGATATGGCAAGCTAGAAACACGACAAAGCAAGCTAGAAATACGACAAAGCAAGCTAGGAGCACGATGTGTCAAGATTTTCTAATCCTAAAGTATGAGGTGTCAAAATCTAATAAGAGTTCAACCTTGAAAGCAAGAGGGACAAGTAATTGATGTTTTGTTTTTAACTATAAATAGAGGTAGCAACAAAACCATTAGGATCATACCAAATATTTTCACTCATTCTCTTAATACACTATTAAGCTTGAAGCAAGAAAGCAAGGGAAAGTTAGTCACAACTAAAGTAAGTACATTATGTGATTTTGAGATACATACATGCTACATGAAACTATCTTATGCATTATGAAAGTCTTTAGAAGATATTTTGGCATGTTTGTTGTACATGAAATTATGATAAATTTTTATGATCAAGGTATATGATGGCATGTTATGGTACAAGCATGTGTATTTTTTACATTCAAGGCATGAAAAGTTTTATATATGTTATATATGACCATTAATATCCAACGTACGGGATATGTTACAAGAAGGGACGTCTTGCAAACGGACCTTATGGGGTACCCTTTATGGACATGGGGTTTATTGAACCTCAAGGCAAGTATGGCATACTTACATGTGACAAGTTGAGATCTCAAAAGAAAGTTTTATGCATGACAAGTAATTTATAAATTGACAATTATTATGAAAGTTATTTATTTTATGAAACCATGACTACTTATTAAGGTTAAAGCTTATATATACTTCATGTATGCATCTCACGAGAGGAGTAAAGAAGAACTTCATGAAATAGTACTACAAAGTTCAATAAAAATGTTTATTGTATTACAAGTCTTAAGTTACGTTTCCGCTATATTTTAACTCTTGATGTAATAATTGAATCATGAAATAAATAAAGATTTGTTGACTGTAAGATTTGGATAAACAAAGTAATGGCACCTATTTTTGGAAATCGGGGCATTACATGTGGTGACTGTTGTGGTTAGTAACATGGGAGGGATGTTGTGTCTGAGTGCCAATTTATGATTAACTGGTTTGTAGTGCCTAAGAGACTACTTTATGACTAAATGATTTATGGCATTATGTCAAAGTGATTTTACTGAATTATTTCTCTGACAAATATTTACTCACTAGACCGTATGGTTTAACCCTCATTTTGTTTTAAAAAATATGCACTTTAGGTTAAATTTATATTGGGATTGCTATCCTTTGCAAAAAGGTATGCGGTTATTATTATGGTAATATTGTCGGGTTAATTATGTTTTCGGTTACCGATTCTGGTGACTATAGATCTGTGAGAATTTAAATCTCATGTTGGATATATTACTCCGTTGTTGCATATTAGTAGGATATTGGATTTTTATGTTAAAGGATATTTGTTTGATTAATTCGTTAATATTTTACTTATTATTGTGGTTAGACATATTCTTACCATCGTTGTATTTGAGATAAATCTGGAAATATTATTTTAGTCGAAACTTTTTGAATCATATTTAGATGGTTTCATTTATTGTGGTTAAATTTAAAAACCCGGTCGTTACAGTATAAGTTTATGTAATTTACTAAAACTACTTAATATTCAAAAAAATGTTATAGTTAAAAATATATGATAATATAAATTTAACTAATTTTCTTAAACTAATTAATATGCATTAAAAAATGATCAATTAATAAAGATATATCAAGTATATAAAAATGTTGTAATTTAGCACCGGTTTAAGTGACTTGGTTAATTTTATAATTTTATATCTAATTTAACTATATTATTTTTTTCGTATAATAATTAGTTTTAGTAAATCACTTACACATTACGATAAGAAAATAAATCTGGTAAAAATCTCAGTATAAAGTATTGACATACATATCAAATTAAAAAGAATAAAATAATTTTTGTTATAATAATTTGTTTGACTAAAAAATAATTATAATTTAAATAGTTTAAATTTCAAATGTGGTGTTTTTCATGTATTTGGTTATGTTTATCCGTTACTTTTTTGAATTTGAATATGGAACATGGTTATCATGTATAAGGAAGGATTAGGCAAGGAGATAAACATTTTGGGAGAAGGCGAGAAGTGTGATATAATATATGATTACACGACACGTGAGTGTGTTTAATCATATATGATTAAACGTCTATGTATTGTCAATGTAACATGTGTTTAATCATATATGATTAAACTTGTATATCATATATGCATGATATCACACTCCTCGTCTTCTTGCATAATGTTTAGCTTCTCGTTTAAACGTGTCCATATCATGTATGTTGCTTATGTTCATTAGTTAGTTATATGAATTCAAATATGATGATATCATTAACATTTAATGTTGAATTGTAAGTAATGTGCTTTAACTAACGATACTTAATGCATAAAAAGTTGTTTTCAAAACCTTTAACCTAAATGCTTTATAAATTAGAATAGATAATTTAACTTAATTGAATTTAATCATATTTAATTGAATAATTAAGAATGGAAGGGATATGGTTTCACATATAGTATATAAATGGGCCAAATCCAAATGATTGATTTTCATTAAGCTTTTGAAAACCCTCGTTGCAGAAAAACGTTTTTTCAACCACTCTCGTATGAACCAACTATATATTTTAGTGTCTACAACACAATGAACAAGAGGCAACTCCTCCTCTTTCTCATATGGTGTGCAGGATTAAAGATTTCTGCCATTAAATATGTGTATTAATGTTACACTATCTTAGTTCATTTTGATTGTTTCCTGATTTAGGCAATGAAATTTTAAATTTCCGTTGTGCATATGCTATCATAACCAAATAAGACAAACCTTAATATGCATGGACATACTTATAGATTTGGTCTTAATCTTACAATGTGTTATGTTGAAACCCAAAAAAACAAGATTTTGGGTGAATAGTTTCATTCATTTAACAAAGATGCAATAGTTATTTTGAAATATAAAGCACAACATAAACGGACAATTCTACTTGTATAATTCCATGACCCAAAAGTTGCAAACGTGGCATTCCTTTTTTATCCCAGTGAATCCAGCACCTTTAGCCAAGGTAAGAAACTCATCCTCAGTGCGCTCCTTTCCACCGGGATTTTGGGTCATCATGATAGCATCCATATGCATGGTAGCTTTCACAGAAGTGCTTGTATCTGGCAAAAATGGAAGAACTGCCTCTACAACAATAACCTTTCCATCATCAGGCAAAGCCTTGTAGCAATTTTTTAGCAACTTTATGCAATGATCATCACTCCAATCATGTAGTATCCACTATTAAAAATTCATAGCTCATCAATTAACGAAATGTCAAATTCAAAGCATATACAGTTTTGGGACAAATTACCTTCATAAAAATGGCATCACCTTGCGGAACATCATGAAACATATCCCCTCCAACATGTTTTATACCTATATTTACAACAGATAAAATACGAGTCTTTTCGCATTTGTAAGATAACAAAGAACAAACTTACCGGGATAAAGCGGTGCATGTTGTATCACATGTGGCAAATCAAAATTAATTCCATTAATGGTGGGATATTTCGATATGATCGTATTGAGAGTGACTCCTAGACCACCTCCCACATCAACCAAGTGTTTGAACTTGTCAAAACCACGGTAGCACATGAGAATTTCCTTGATCACAAGAGTAATATGATTTACCATGGCATTGTTGAAAACCTCATTGAACCTCGTATCTAATGATGGATATTCAAAAGCATTTGCTCCATGAACCTTGTCAAATGGAACACCTCCTTCAACCACTGAATCTTTAAGTTTAAACCTTGTTCCATAAACAAAAAAATGTCGAATCAACGAATGAAAAGCAATTAAAAAAATGTCAAAGCATTTCTACGCTTTTTAATTACATAGTAGAACATAAACATTATGAATCATACACTTATACTAAAAAATCAAACTAAATACATCATTTTGTCCATTTTTTATCAAATATTTTGATACCAGTTATCGATAACAGTGAAATGAACATTATTTCATTGCACCAAATTGATCCCTCAACATTTTCTTCCCAAATTGGCCAATTATGGAGATATTAACAAATCCAATTGACTTGTTAAAACATGGATATGGACTTATAAATAGAAAAATACGATAGAAACTCTATAGTAACTTGTAGATAGTGGCAACATATGATTTGAAGTCGGAACTATATTATGCTTCTTGTTGTTTATATAATGCATTATCAACACATAGCATAAGCTTATCTTCATATGAATCTCTAAGGCTTTATACTAGTGTACATGAGCTCTAAAACCCTGATTTTCTAGAAGAATCTAATCAACAAGTTACAAATGCTGATACATGGACTAGTCTAGACTCGTATCTTAAGATCAACATAAAAGGTTGTGTAAAGACCAATGTGATATCCTAGATGTTAAGGCCTCTTATTTCTATGTCCCAGCTTCGACAATCAATCCCCCAAACCCACCCTTTTAGACTCCTTCGGGTAGCTAAAAAAGGGAACATTTCTTTTACCTTTTAGACGTATATAACTAAGAAAGGTTTATGACAAATGGTTAACAAGTGCACTCTTAGGCTATGTTTGGCAAACTAGCTGATAAGCTAGCTTATGACTTATAAACTAGCTGGTAGCTGATAAGCTAGCTGATGAAAAAGTCGCGTTTGGCAAAAAGTAGCTTGTAAGCATTTAAATGACCAAAAAGGACATATTAAAAAATAGTTAAAAAATAATAATTAATATTAATTAGGGCATAATTGGAATATTTACAAAAAGCTACCCATAAGCTACTCCAAGTAGCTTTTCAAAAAGCTAGCTTATAAGCTAACTTATGATCATCCAAACATGTACCCAAAAAATAAGTTAACTTATAAGCTAGTTTTTTTTGCCAAACAATGCCTTAGTACAACCACATAACCAAACAAATAGCTAGAAAACAAACAACAATTTGCTAACCAATGAAAATATATAGAAAAACTATTTCACCAATTTAAAAAAATCAATAAGAAAAAGACAGATCAATATGTATAACCATTAATCGTTAAGAATATTTGTTGATATTTTTTAATCTAATCACATTAGAAACACAAAATATAAAACATTTATTTATTATATTCAACAACAAAAGTGTATGCAATTGACAAGAAAGCAATATTCAGTTGTTCATGGACCCGGCCGTCCAGCCCACCAGCAAAACGGGTTTAGACAACCATTTTAAAATTTTTAGACAAGTTCAAATGGGACCGTTCAAATTAATGGCCCGACTCGGGCAATGAAAGAAAGATTTCAGACAGACCCGTCTAGCTCGTTATATAATTATATATAATTAGTTTTTTCAAATAACTAATTTTATTAAAAATGTTTAAAAGTAGTTTTGGATTGGTCTCCCTTTATTGAGTACTAACCACCTCCCAAATATACTTATAATACGTCTCGAATCTCGATCTTGAAATATTATATGGTTAAATATTTGTTGATGAAGAATCTAGACTTCAAAGATTAATAATCGTTGAAGTGGAAAGTCCAAACTCCGTAATTAGTATGTTTCACGTTTTTAGTTGGAAAAAACTATTTTTTTGGATAATTTTACATAATTTACCATTTTAGTTAAGCTTTTTTAATGCAAGTTTTTAAGCATGTTAGGCCATTGGCAAGTCCGGTCCATTTATAAGATGGGTATGGGCAAGTTCATATGCCCACAAAAACGGATTTGAGTTTGCTATATTAGGCCTGCCCATAAAAAATAATATGTTATGTGCAACCCATGTTTTAATAAACTATTTTATATAGAATCAAAAAATAACACGTGCTATTTAAATGTGTTGTAATAAAGCATCCTATGTAAAGGCATTGTAATAGGTTTATAGAACGTTTTTTGATGTCTTAAAAAGTTTTTTAAGACATTTTTAATACAAAGTGTCGTATAAAATAGCTAATACGGCTTTATTATAAGACATTTTTTCAAATAGTGTCATATAAAATAGCTAATACAACGTTTTTAATATAAAAATGTCCTAAAAAGTTGTTATGACGCCCAAAAACGTTCTATAAACTTATTACAACACATTTAGATAAGACACTCTAATTTGTTGTTGGTACTATAAATTAATTCTAATAAAATGGTTTATTAGGAGGCTTAGAAATTTTTGCGTCCTATAAACCCAATTTTGTTATTATGAATGTTTGCGGTTTGAAAGATTTTAACACTACCCGACCCAAATAAAAGTACAACTCAACCCAATCTAAACCGTAAGGGTTGGGTTAAAACGTTGGTACATCATTTTACAATCTAGCTAAGTGATTGTATTAAACGGTAAAATTAAAATAAGAGCATACAAATAAAGCTACAATTATATGAGATATTAAAATATATTTACATGAGACTTTCTCCTAATATTAACAATTACATATCTATACATCTATATCTATACACCTTTATTAAAAGAATAAAGCAGTTTTTGCAGTTTTTTTCAAGACTTTGAAACGGTTTTTTTTCTTAGCCACGACCTCCCGCTCCCGTCTCCTTCTCCACGATCTCACAAACCCCTCTCCAACGACCTCTCCCTTCCCTGGTTTCTCATATCTTCTCTCTTACCCTAATTGCAGGCCTCTCTACTCAATCAAACGCTCCACATGGTTTGCGCCTCTTTTTCTACTTTCTCAATTGAACAATCTAGGGTTTTTAAAGTTCGAACCATGAGTTACATTTGAATTCGTTTGAATTCTTGTTTTGGTAAATGGGGGTTCGTTGGCGTTGCGATTTTGTCTCTGGCTTCCATCTTTTCTTCAAGTTTTCAGCAGATATGGTGAGATTTTCTTGTTGTCAATGGATTCATCGCCAACGTCACCATCGCCGGTAAATTGGGAAGCCCTAGATCCTCTGGTCACCGAATTCGCCAAATCTGAGAACTTAATCGAACATTTGTTAGGTCCATGATCTTCATACAATCCAAGTATTGTGTAACAAGATGATGAAGAACATTATTGAAAAGGAAATCTAACCTAGAGAGAACACAAAGTGATTAGAGATCTACATCTTGTATTAATGAATTCACTTCTTACAAACTACAAGTAAAGACCTATTTATAGTCTTCATCACTTGCTACAACAGTTAAGCATAAGCCCTTTAACATAGCTATTGCTTTACAAAACTTTCTATTATAAAGGACAACTTCAGTGTCCTAACAACATTCGTCTCCTTCTGCTTCGCCTTCTTCTTCATCATCATCTTCCTGTTCATCTTCTTCTTACCACCATCGTTTGCCGATTCTCCCAGTCAGACGATTACTGCAATTCGGTGACATCGAATCCACCACTGATCTATTATGTCTCCACGCTCCGTCCGTTCTCGATGATCAACGCCTCCTTTCTGCAGAAGCAGGTAAACGATTTGTAATTTTGTTTTGAATGACAAATTTTGTTTGGTAACTTGCTAAGAGTTTGCTTATGTTTGATGGGACAAAGAAATCTATTGGACTTTTGAGGAAAGGAACTGAAAATGATCGTAACTCAGCTTGGTAAGTTTTTTTTTGGTATCAGGATATGTGACATGTGTTAGCAAGCTTACTTTCTAAGCAATCATTGAAGCATGTCATTCTGTTATATTGTATAGAAATCCTCAAGTAGTTGATTTTATCTTCATTGTTCTATCATTATTGGTTATGTAGTTAACTTTGTCTTCTTAAAAAGCCTAAACCCAGAAGTCACTACACCTGTAATATCTATATCTATATTATACTATTAATGTATATGTCATATTGAGCAGTCATGTCTTTTGGTCTCCCCTACTCTGGATCTTGTTCTCCCACTGTTTCTTTCTTGCTTTTTCTGTACTTCCCAAATGCATTTTGGCTCATCTGATTCAACCATTTTTGGCAATGTGTTAATGATTAAGCCGATAACAAACACTTATGTGTGGTTGGGAGAATAAGCTCCTCATACCATTAGCCTTTTATATTACCTTATGCTGATGCTATTAGCTACTGATTTCCATGTACTTATTACCATTTTGGATGCTTGAAGGCTGGAATGCATATATATGCAAGAGCATCAGCGAAAGGGAAACGTGTTCAGGTAAAACCGGTTCATCTGTTCTTGTGATGATCAGGCGGTTTTTCTTAGTGCAACTTCATAGCCAATTCCACTTGGAGTTTGTGGGTAATGACTTGCTTATATCAATCCTTGTAGTCCAATATGGGAGCTAAAAATCATGGCATCGTCATGCCTGATGCAAGCACCGATGCTACTTTGAATGCTTTAGCTGCTGCTGGGTTTGGAGCTGCAGGGCAAAGGTGCATGGCTTTGAGCACGGTCGTTTTTGTCGGAGACCCAAAAGAATGGTATTCTTACTCTACTTTCTTTTACCTCTTTTTGTTTATTATAATTAGTTAATTACTGAACTGGAATATTCCTATATGGACAGGCAAATTTATTCTGATTGTCTGAACTATATTTCAGGGAAAATGAGTTGGTGAAGCGTGCCGAGACATTAAAAGTAAATGCAGGAACAGAACCTGATGCAGATTTAGGTCCAGTAATTAGCAAACAGGCAAGTATTCTTTATATTGTTCTTCCAAAAAAGGTACATTTATATGTATATGTGGACCACCATCTTAAAGTAAGCTGCATAGTGACCGCTACTTAACAGCAACTACTCTTAATAAAATCTACATCTAACTGTTTGCGCGTTCACCAGGCAAAAGAACGAGTGTGCAGATTGATCCAGAGTGGAGTTGAAAGTGGTGCTAGACTACTGCTTGATGGAAGAGATATTGTGGTATTTTTTAATTTCGGTTTCTTTTCTAAATTCGAACTCATTTTTCAAGTTTTAATACTACCTTCTTGTTTATAAGTTCCTCTTTTTCGAATGTTCTTTTTGTGTTATTTTGGAATAGGTTCCAGGATACGAACAAGGAAACTTTGTTGGGCCTACAATCTTGTCTGGTGTTACCGAAGATATGGAATGTTACAAGGTATGCTTTATTCATAATCTCATTGTTCAACTATTTATGGTTCCAATAAAAAAAACGATTTTTTTTGATAATTGGATTATGGTTTTAAGTTCTTTAACATGCATCTTTTTGCAGGAAGAGATATTTGGTCCAGTTCTTCTTTCTTTGCATGCAGGTCTGTTAATACCTTATACTTGATATAATTGATTACTAATTAAGGGTTTTGATCTTCTGGTTGCACCTTATGTGCAGGCTGACAGCTTGGAAGAGGCCATAAATATTGTCAACAGAAATAAGTAATTTCTCCATAAAAACGGCTCTTAATATTGAAAGAAGTTTCATTTATTTGATTCAGTATTAAAGAGAAGCTTCTTGTGCAGATATGGCAACGGAGCGGCTATTTTTACATCATCTGGCGTGGCTGCTAGAAAATTTCAAACTGATATTGAAGCCGGGCAGGTACACACAATTTTTACACATAGAGATGAATTTATCTATTTTCTCGGAGGGTAAAATTGGTATTCTTGTTCAGGTTGGCATAAATGTTCCAATCCCAGTTCCATTACCATTTTTCTCGTTCACGGGCTCCAAGGCATCTTTTGCGGGCGACCTTAATTTCTATGGTACGTGGTAGCTTAAATCAATCAATTGTGTTATTATACTCTTAATAATGTAGCAGTTAGTCCAATAGGTTAAGAAATGTGAATTTGCAGGGAAAGCTGGGGTTAACTTTTACACCCAGATTAAGACTGTGACTCAACAATGGAAGGATTTAGCAGGTGGATCTGGAGTTTCTCTTGCAATGCCAACTTCCCAGAAGTCTTGATAGGTGAATGAATAGGTACCTATAAATAAACAAAGCTGAATGTTAATTACATTTATATCCCTTGTTTTATATGTTAATTACTGGTCCTGTTCTACCTCTTCTCTTGGTGTAGTAACCGGTCCTCGAACCATATTGCATAACCAGAAAAGGCTTAACCATTCCTCCCTCCCCCTTTCCGGTCAAAAAGTGGGTCTGGTCCGTTTGATCGTCTCTAAATTTATGCGAATGATGATCAAACGTTTATGGATGGTTTTTGGACGTATCTTTTACAAATATATTTGGACCGATTGTGGTCGGTCAATCGGCTCCAATACATGTGGAATCTCACATACTTTGTTTCAGTTTTACCAGGATTTTGTTTTCAAACTATATACATTGATGATCCTGACTTTTCGATTTCATAACACTCAAGATCCATATAGTTAACACTGTCAGTTAGCAAATTAGCAATTGTCATGAGGGACTAATCAGTCTTCGGGCACACCGGGACCAAAAGTATAATTCGCTCTAAAATTTATTATGATTCATGCCTTTTTTTTATTAAGATATTTTATACATCCAGTCACACCAACTTTTTAAAATTAAAGTACATATTAAATAAAAAATTTATTTATATAAAAACCATTAAATTGACAAATTTATTCGGTTTTGATGCTTTTCCGATGAAGCTATGATTTGGGTAAGATTTCTTCACTTTTCTTGAAGTTTTTATAAGGTTCTGTTTGTTTTCGTTTATGAAGATGATGGTATTCTTTGTTCCGGTAACATTAAGGATGTCAATTTTGAGGTTTAAACTTTAAAGTGATGACCAATAATAAACTCAAAAACCCCAGTTTTAATAACATGAAATTGGATCTGAAATATTATCATTTGGTAATGATGAACCAAAATGGATTTCAATCCAAGAAATTCATTACCGACATCGGAGCAATAGTCAAGCTCTAATCCATAAATACTTCCATCTCGTGGTTGAATTCATGGCATCTACTGGCTCATCGATGTCAGATCCATTGCATTGTCAGATATCGAAAGGGTATAATTAATGTACTTAATTAAATTAAATGCGGCAATTTAATCAGGGACTTTATGCAATACCTATTAATCATAATGGAAAATAACACAGTTCTTGAAGATCTTATCAGCAGCAAATAGTTTTTGATATTATCAATCTTGATGGTAGATTTTGCACCACTTGTAGCATGAAAGTATTCTAATTTTTGGCTGATTATGACATCAAGTTAAACTGAGAACATAATTTGTGTTGATAATATTGGCAGGTTCAACTGGAACCCACTTCTTCGTTTGCATTTCTCATCAAAAATGTATATGGGACTCCAAATATACTGGAATGTTTCAAGCATCCATGGACATCTTTAGAGAGGAAGGTCTTTCTCTGCATAAGCCATTTCTATATCATTAAGCCACTACCAAAAAGTCATGTATAACTGACCGAGTAAGCTGTGAGTCCTATTAAGTCATTAAGCTACTAACAAACAAGCCCTAAGCTGCAGAGAAACACTCGTATATGGTTGAGTGAGTAAGCCTTCCAAACCATTAAGCTCATGAAGTTGTAAGTAAATGACCCCCAAGTGGTGGTTTTCTGCAGGTTCACCCTCATACCTCTATCGAAGACTTGAATGAGCTGTCCACCCTTCTTCAAGTACCTTTAGTGGCAGACACATTGAATCGTGGTAGTGAAGTGATAGCTGCTGAAATTATGGTGAATGTTTGGACTGCTTTTTGTTGTTTAGACACCACAGCGACAAAGTTATCTGTGATCGAGAGTGTTTTCAAGCTAAGAGAAGCCCAACCGAGTGCCATTGTGGATTAAATAAGGAAGTCTTTGATTCGATACCCACAATAACCATGGTTAGTTTTTTAGACTATGGTACTTACCTGCTTTATGTTTGTTTTTGCTACATACATTTCAGTTTTTGGTTGTAATGAAATGTATGCTTTCATTAGTTAACTATATGAAACGTAGTTATATTTCTTTCATTAAAGCTACTGTTAGAAACTTATTTGGTTTCTGGTATATGTTTTTACGATCACTTTGGTATGTGCTTTGTGTTGATATATCAACAAATCATATTAAATGTAGATCTTGCTACACTTGTATTTGTATCAATGATACTATAAATCGACTGGATAAGTAATAAATAAAACAAATATAAAAATTTACTCCAAATATCTACAATACTTTATTAAAATCCTAAAATGGTTTTTTTGAAATTTTAAGATGAAAGCATGCCGTACAACCCTCTTACGCACATTCACTCCCACTCCACACCCACTCTTCCGTGAAAAAATATATTTTACGATTATTCTTGAATTTTTAAGAGTTACAAATATAAGTACAAGTTTAAAAGTTTCAAAACAATTCATGTTCAACATAATAAATAAAAATACAGTTATTTTTAATTTTAAATTACACTTTACACCATTAAAAGTTACTTATTTAATTTATTTTATATTAACCGTCTTTTCATTTTACACTCTTATCATATTAACATACACAATCGTATATAAACTAAAATACATTAAACAATCATGTTTCTTTTTTACAAATTATACCATTATAATTGTCTCGTAAAAACCTTCAAAATGTGCTCAAATATTATGGATTTGAAGGCCCTACTATCGAGTGGATCTTTATTAATATTTTTTTGAACAATTGACCATATTGACGTTTAATTTTATACATCCGATATGCGATTTAAAATGCATAAAACCATAAAATTGTCATCATGTGGTGGAGAATAAAACTTAACATTGTTATGTTATGCTTTTGTAAATGCATTTGTAATTTAATTATAAATTTTGAATTTTATAACGAGCATAAACTTTATATTGTCGATTTACAGAGAAGATTGATATCCCGCCGCATTGCGCGGGCATGGTGACTAGTATATTAATTAAGTACTTAATAATATGCATATTAGATTCATGATATAAAAAAAGGATAGGATCATGTTCATTAAATTATGTTAGGTTTAAATGACCCTAATTCAATCCCAACCTAATAACTGTGATATAAACATTTTTATAACTTGATTAGGTACTAAGTGACTTCAAGTTTGAAGCTATTTCGGGTTGGATTGGGCAGACGGGTTTTGTGCATGCACCCATACCATCACACTCGTCCATGGGCCAAGAATATTAGAATTTGTAATAATATTATAAACGGTTAACTTAATAAAGAGAATGCATACATTTTATGAGAATGCATACATTTTAATCATTCTTAATTTTATGAGCATAAACCAATATAAACGGTTAACTTAATAAAGAGAATGCATACATTTTAATCATTATTAATGATCTATATTAAATAATTTAATTAGTTTATAAAAAATAATCTAATCGATATTATTATGAAAAGTTGGATACATTATTGATTACTTCTTTATGCTAATATTTATTTACACAAGTTATAATAATTAATTTTTAACTTTAAACAAATCAAATCATAAAATGATATCTTATTTTATTTATTTTTGTATCCTTGTTGATATATATAATAAGGGCAGTTTCATTTGCAAATTACCATAATTTTGCAAACCGTGCAACGACAACGTACATGTCGATTTCATTGTTTAAGTTAATGATTTTTTTTCATATAATTTTTTTCTTGATTAAATTGTTTCATATATTTGTGTTTTTCAATGTAAAAATGAAAAGTTTAATCAGAATGAGAAAATACATAAAACAATTTCATTAGAATGAGAAAAATATATGAAACAATTTCATCAAAAAGAATTATATGAAACAATTTTATCAAATTAAACAATTTCGTGAACCTGTTTCATTAACTTAACCAATAAAAACGACGGTTTGCACGGTTTGCAAAATTAAGGTGGTTTGCATTTAATCTCTACCTTATATATATATATATATATAAAGGGAGTTGTAAGTGTGTTTGTAAGAAGAGATGCATTGAGAGTGTCATTTGTGTAATAGAGAGAGATGACATTCTAGAGAGAGAGTCTAGAGAGAGAAAGTGGATCTCACTCCATTCTTGTATTCTTTCTCTCATCTATCAAAGATCTCTTTGTTCTTACATTGTTACTTGATAAAGATTGGACTCACACAATTCATTGGTTTTAAACAAGGTTGTTACAAGATTTTTTGTTTTATATTTCTTTTATGACTTAAAATAATCGTTACAAAAGTGTTCCTCTATGTCTATAACGTATATTATTTAATTTCTTACAAAATCATAATGAATGTAAACCATATATTTCAAAGATGAAAGACTAAGATTGGTTTACAAAGTTAGCACCAGTAGTTGGGTTAACAAAAAAATCAACCACTCTATATATGTATGTATGTATGTATGTGTGTGTATTGTTTTTACCTTTTTAATAAAGAAGACAATAAAATGACCTCTAATTTAAAAGATTTAACAAATTTATTTTAATAATACTAGTTAAAGAAATCATGACCAAGACAAATTAATACCATAGAAATAAATATACCATATGAATCTTAGCCAAATATATTATCAAAATACAAGAACCAAATCCATAATTCACTCTTTATTTTTGATGAAAATTAAAGACAATGTAACCACGAGACTTATAAGCTAGCTGGTAGTTGATAAGCTAACCATTGACTGATAAGCTAGCCAATGAAGATGTCACGTTTGACAAAAATTAGCTTATAAGCATGTAATATGATCAAAAGGACATATTCAAAAAATTATCAATTACAATATTTAATTAAGAATAACAAACAGAAAACTTTATTCGCCATCTTGAACTTTGTCTTTTTATTGGTTGATACAACATGCAGGGACATGCGACCTATTTCTATATTTGAAAAAAGATAACGTTTTTTAGATTCATAAGAACATAAAAAGAAATTTAGCAAGTATTTCTAGATGTTTTATCTTTTTGTCATAACTGAACCTAACCGATTCTATATATTGTTCATAAGGTTAAGGGGTGTTTGGTTGAGGGTATTAAGGGGTAAGGATCAGGGACGGACCTAGACAAATTTTCATACGGTGGCACCATATTTTTTCATACGGTTTTTATCGAAGTGTCTTTCATCTTTTTATCAACGTTCAATATCGTCTGACGTGTTTTTAGCCAAATTTTGGCGTTTTGAGAGATTTTTAACGTTTTTTGCTTGATTCCGGAGGATTTTTAAGTTTTTTTTATCAATTTCGAGAGATTTTTCGGTATTTTTTGTTGATTTCAAGAGATTTTTTCGGTTTTTTTGGTTTAATGGGTATAAGATTTGGGTCTTTTTTCAGTTTAGGTGCACCCCTTGTAGTTTCCAAATGAATACGGTAGCACCTCCTAAATCGATACGGTGACACCTTCACAAAAACAAATTTTTTTACCCTTCGTCGGAAAATTCTTACGGTGGCACGTGCCACCACGTGCCCCTCATGGGGTCCATCCCTGGTAAGGATTCAAAATGATAATGAAAATTGTTGTTTGCTTTGATATAATATAACGTGTCCATTACCCCAAACCCATTAATTTCCATACCTGACCAAATTGGGAGGAATGAAAATTATATTCCCGCTCTATCATCTTTTCTCATACGACCTTTCATCTCTTGATTTTGAATGGATAATATTTTTTATTTTCATGTTGGATGTCACATATTTGAATTAAAATATTATATAAAACAGCTTTTATTGTTATATTGGTTTAACCAAACAACATCAATGCAATGCTCATTCCTATTCCCATTCCACAACATTCCGATTTTCATTTTTATTCTCATTCATTAAAAGATTTAATGGCTACCACTTAAGAATATAATAAGGAAATTAATTGTTTTAGCCATTTTTTTATGATGGTTTCGTTTTCTAGCCATTTTTTCCGATTTTTACTGAAATACCCATCAGGTTCGTAAAAATAAATTCGTAATTGCAAACCTAGCTTAAAAAAATGAATATGGTTGATATTTCAATTTTTTTTTGCATATTGCAACATGGGTCCGTAATTGCAAACCTAGGTAAAAAAAGATTTTTTTAAGAAAAATCAATCAAATTTGAAATTTTTGGGTTGCGAACATGACGGATATTTTAGTAAAAATTGAATGAAAGTGACTAGAAAACGAAACCATCATAAAAAACTAACTAAAACAATTAATTTTTCAATATAATATCTACACCTAACCCACCTACCGGGGGGTGGGGGGACGGGCCCACCGGCGTTGTATGAATGTGATTTTAACCCCATAATAAAAAAATGTTCATTTCTATCTAAAATAAAGAATTATTAAAAAACAACTATTTTACTTAATTTCTTACATTTATAAAATATTGTGTAACTTACCAACTGTCGATAAACACCTTGTCTTGAAGCAATTCCATCAACGCACCTAATGACGCCCCATCTTCGTTCGGAATAAAGTATTTGGCAACGGGGGCAAGTCCATACACTCGAACCGGCACTGATTCACATTCCCGTAGGGTGCAAGTCACAATTGAATGGCTAGCCAACAACCGAAGCATCCTATCAAGCATGTCAGGAGCATCGTGGTTCGTGATCGACAAAGTAGACACAATCTCGTGAGCCGACAGTCGAGCGTCGGGTCCAGCGTTGGCTATAGCCTCCAAGACCCCGAGTTTGATTGTATTTACAAGCACCATTGTCAACGACGTGGATGTAACCAAGTGCATTGCATACGTGAAATGCTCCTCATTACTACCCATTTTCACACACCAATTCACCTCCTTTGTTAATAATACCTTATTTTAAGGGTAGGCTCTATGCCTCTATATATATAGAAAGATGTTATATACATATTATATATATAATATATATATATATTATATATAAAAAGAATATTTTGAACTTTTCAGATGTAAAAACGACCCCTAATAACAAATAGAGACCAACATTTTCGTCCCTATGGTTTATTGAAACATTGGATTTTGTCTTTACAGTTTAAGAATTACAAAATTTTCCACGTGGTTTTCGTTTTTCTTTGGATTTGCTCCTACCTCTAATAGCCGCATTGGGTGATCCGTTAAGCAATCTCATGTGCACAATATGTGAGGGCAATTTAGACATTTCATTTGTTCTTTATTAGATAGGTTGGATGCATATAATGAAATTTTAATTGCATTTATAAAAAATAAAACCACCGCCACCATTACCCTCTTCCTTCACCATCAACTGCACTTTCTTCCTCCCTAACTTCGGTCATCTTATTATTTTGTTGGGAGCAACCATATATATTTTAAACCTATAATTATAACACAATACCGCAAGTTTCACAGGTTATATCTTTTTTTTTAAATTTGTCATTAAAGACCGGAACACAGGACCACACATGCAAAAATCAAGTAACTAACCAACAAACCAATGCTAATTTATATCTTTGTTTCTTTTAGTCAAATAATGTCACCACTTGAAAAAAATTCTTAGCTAGGTTTGCATCTGTGGGTCACTGTCGACAAGGGCAGATCCACATCGTATAGTATGGTATCGTGTGCAACCACAAATGTGGTTCCACTATATGTAAATATTTTAAGTTTTGTAATGGTGAAATCATAGATTTGGTTGTGTACAACCATAACTATTGAAAGTTTAAAGATTTGTTTGAGGTTTTATATTTAAAAACATGGAAAGTTCATGAAACTGGGAATAAATTAAAGGTCAACTTTTGTTAGTAACTAAGGGGTTGTTTACCAAATTTTTTGTTAAGCCCTCTATATATAAATTTGTCTGCCTCAATAAATTTGTCTGCATAGATTAAAAGGTGTTGCTGTGGGTACTTCTTGATTTACTCATTGGAACAATTTTGGCACTTAAATCTTCATGAACAAATGATCCAGATCTGAGATTGATTGATTGTGGAGAATAAAAGGTGGAGAGAGATAATCAGATTCCATTTTCAAAAGGGTAGGAAATGTCATTTGACCGTCTGAATCTGGACAACATAGCAATTTGTGCTATGCTAATAAGCCAGCTAATTTTTCATTAAGCCATAAGTAAAGATCCCAAAATGTCTGTGCGAATAAGCCGATTCAGTCATTAAGCTCATTAAGCCAAAAGTAAACAACCCCTAATTTTTTGTTTATAATAAAACCATATTTTTGATTAAATTTTATTTTATATTACGATAGTTAATTGGTGCAACCATTTTTAAAATTTACTAGATTTACCTCTGACTGTCGAGCACAATAACTACCCCCTTAATTAAAAGATGTCCGAGAAGGAATTACATGTTACTAACACAACTCATTAAATACTACAAAATAAATTACTTTTACCCACAAAAATCATCCAGATAAATTTTTGTCATTGATTACAGACGGATCGCCCGCAAAGTATCAATGGTTCCGGTGATCACCAACGGATCACCCACAAAATCCATGGGGTAATCCGTCAATTGTTTATATATATATATATATATATAGAGAGAGAGAGAGAGAGAGGCTTGGACATACATTCATATGGGATAATGTATATATGCATGTCAGATTATGCACACATTGTTCACATATGCACATTGGTTTATAAGGGGTGCAACAAATACATGGTTTGTATTTGATTTGTATCATATATATATATATATATATGTGTGTGTGTGTGTGTGTGTGTGTGTGTGGGGAAAGGTTAAAACCAGAACCTCTTCACTTTACAAAAATGCAAAAACACATTTTGACTATAGTCAATCACATGTGATACTATACTACATTACATATGATACACATGTGATTATATAGTAGATCATATATGTGATAAGTAAATCAGTGACACGGACAATCTCTGGCGCCGACCTGGTTGTGGGCCATGTCGCCCACACATTACTAGGCCTCATCACGTGTATTATAACATTTGATAATGGGGGTTCGTGATGTGATACTATAATACATCACATGCGATACTAAATCAGAGACGCAAATAACCTTTGCCACGATCGTCACCAACTAGACCAGGCAAACGTGTTGTGTCGTGTCGGGTTTAAAGTTAAACGGGTTGAGAGTGGCTAACCCTAACCCGACCCGTTTAATAAACCGATCAGAAAATCTCAACCCTAACCCGACCCGTCTAACCCGTTTAACATTTATAAAATTAAAAATTAGAAATCGAAAATTCACAAAAAAAAATTACAAATCCAAAATTCTAATGAAAGAATTAGAAATCTAAATTTTATAGTTCAAACTTATAAGTTCTAACCAAATACAAAACATTAAAAATTCAAAACATTAAAAATCCAAAGCGTTAAAAAGAAAACTTATAATATATATATATATATGTATATATATATATACATATATATACATATATAAACGGGTTATTCGGATCATTTTCGAGTTGAAAATTTTGACCCTGACTTTACCCGTTTAATTTTCGTGTTGTGTCGTGTCAACCCGTTTACATAAACGAGTTGAAATGTATTACCCAAACCCGTTTATTTCGTGTCGAGTTCGTGTCGGGTTAGCGTGTCGTGTCAGTTTTAGCCAGATCTATCGCCAGCACACCCCATGTCTCCCTACACGTCTTTATCATATGTGAAAAGTGTATTCCCACATTTTCATAAAATGGAGGTGTTCTTGTTCTTTTTTAATCAATGCACCATATTCATTGCGGTGGCAAAGGTGTTGTAATAACCGTGTCCTTTTTGTGAATAAATATTAACTTTGGGGTGTAAAATGTGAAAGGGATAAGTATGGTGTGTTTTGGGAAGTGTATAAATAGGTGATAAACCCTAGGGATCCTAAATTTTCTCAAGAACACTGTGTGCGGCTGAGGTGCGATTGTGGGTGCAAAATCAAGGGTAAGAGTATTTCAGGGTTCTTCAAATTGGGTGTGTGTGGAATCATCTTGCAAGGTAATCCTCAAATTCCTTCTTCTTTACAATCTAATCTTAAGGTCTAAAGTGATGAGGTCTGAGTTGTGTTATTCATCTTGGAAGAAAGGAAATGGAAACTGTGTGTGGGTGTTGTCCCTATTATGCATAGTGTAAATTGGATGGTATAGTGGCTAAGATAATCTGAATCGACTTTTTCCTATGTTAATGGTTAAACACCAAAATGGATTCGCATGAGAAGTGGTCGATTAAATCGGAATTATCTATCAGTGTTCAGGAATCGGAACCATGGAACCGGAACCCATTGGAACCAGAACCCATTGGAACCGGAACTAATGGAAACCGGAACCTATAGGAACCGGAATCCGGTGGAACCGGAACCCGATGGGCACCGGTGTGGGTCGGAAGCCGGATTCGGATCTGGAACTCGGGTATTTTATCAGGGTTTTCTGTAAGACTTATTTAGTCTCGTGTGTCAGGTGTAATTGTAGGCGCGGGTGGCAAGTAAGAACTCCTAGCAGGACTTCAGGTGAGTTTTTTTTTCTGAATCTAAAACCTTTTAAGTGTGAATCCTTATGCATGTTTATAATTGTAAACGTTTGTACTGTTTTAGACTATGCATGGAAGGTGTGATTAAATAATGTGGATATACTGTATATGTGTGGACACGCTATGGCATTGGTGTGAGATGGGGGTGTGTCCCATATGATTAAATATATGAATTCGTTTCATATATGGGTGGTGTGTGCCCTATTACGCTGTCACGGTGTGGGTGACCATATCGTATGCCATTAACGTGTGTATGGGTGTGCTTATCATGTAAGCGTGCTTTGAAATAAACTTGTATAAAACTTTTGGCTGCTATATTATTATAAATGTTGCTATTTGTGGTGTGACTTTATTTTGAAGGAACTCACTAGACCTCATGGTCTAACCCTCGCTTTCAAAACTAAAAACCTTTCAGGTAGAGAGGTAGTTGAGGGTAAGGGTAAGCAGTGAGGTCCGGATGGGCTGAAGGAGCACGGATGAAGATTTTGTTAGATTGTCCAGTAGTTCCTGTACTTTTATATTTGTTCTCAGCTGTAAGCCGGTTGATATGTCAACCGATGAGTTAGAAATTTTTGTAAGACAATTTGGGATATTTGTGCATGCTATTTCGTTGTGTTTGGTGTATTTAAATTGTGGGTTGTTACAGTTAGTATCAGAGCCGTAGTTTAAGAGATTTAGGTGACCGGACGGGCCTAAACTTAAACTGTGGGAGTTAGGTAGTACAGCTGAGAACTAGGAGGACCTTAGTGAGACCGGTTGGAACGATTAATAGGGTGGTGAGAACTGTCATGTAAGGTAAGTTGGCAATTGCACCTGGCCAATGTAATTACGAACTTACAGGTACATGTATGTGCTTATTTGCCTTATTATTTTGGAATTGTAGGTTTAATGTTGTTGGTGTTTCTTTGTTAGTCACTAATCATGTTGAGAAGATCCATGTGGGGTGGATCAGAACCGTTCGACGAGGAGATCGAGATGGAAGCACCGGTGAATCCACCTGTGTAGGCGGCCACCCACGGTAGGGGTAGAGGCCGAGGAAGGGGACGGGGAAGAATACCCCGGCGAGCGGTCACTCAGGTGAATGAGAATGTGGAAAGAGCTGGAGTAAGGGCACACGTTACCCGTGGAACGAGGAGCGCAGGAATTCCGCCGGAGCCGGAGGCGTCTCAACAGGAGAGCTCCGCGACCAGGCGGGGAGCGGGTCGAGGGGGAGGCCGTGGGCGAGGTCGTGCTCAGACCTTCGTGACCCGAGAGAACTTTGACACTGCTTTGGGTCAAATTCAGGATACGTTGAAAGCTCTGTTGGCAAATCAGGAGAAGTCAACATCGAGGAGTAAAGAAGTGAGTGGTAGTAAGGAAGGGGTTTCTCGCTCACATGGGTCTGCTTCGGAGAGTCCTTCTCAATCGAATCCGTTGGCGGTAAATGACTTGATGTTGAGCGGGGGTGTAGTTACAAGGCATTCGCCTCTTGTAAACCACCCACTATTAAGGGAGAATGCGACCCTGTATTGGTCGTAAAGTGGTTAAGGGAAATGGAACTAGTGTTCGACACCTGTAAGTGTGCTGATAGCGACAGGGTGATGTTTGCTCTATCCATGCTGAAGTCCGAAGCTGTGTTTTGGTGGGATGCAGAGACGGCAGGAGAAGGGTCGAAAGCTGCTAAGGGAATGACATGGGAGACCTTTGTCTCGAAGTTTAAGGCATCGTTATGCCCGCTGGCGGCAATAAAAAGATTGGAGGAAGAATTCCTGAGCTTGGAACAAGGTGGGATGTCGGTGAGGGAATATACATCGAAGTTTATGGAGAAAGCGAGGTTTGCTGAGTTGTATGTACCGAATAAGGAGCGCCGAATTGAGAGGTACCTATTTGGATTAAAGAGTAGCTTGCGGGAGCTGGCATCGGCTCGGAACCCGACTACTTTTTAGGCAGCCATCAATGTTGCTGAACTGGTTGAAAAGGAGAAGAATCGGCAGGATGAGGAGAAGGGTAAAGAGAAGAGGAAGTGGGAAGGACCAGTGCGTGATTCGAAACGGGCTAAGGTGTTCAAGCCCGAGTTCCGAGGGGGACCGAGATTTGGAGAAAAGCCTTGTGGAAAGTGTAACCGAGTGCATCGCGGGGAGTGTGCGAGTGAGCCTGAAGGGTGCTTCAAGTGTGGAAAGTTGAGGTACATGGCGCGTGTCTGTCGAAACCCAAGAGCGTGCTACCAGTGTGGTTCTTTGGAACATTTGAGACCGGATTGCCCGCAAATGAAGAAAGGGGATTCGGGTGGTTACGGTAGTAGACAAGGAGGAAGAGTGGGAGAAAAGAAAGTGGAGCCAGCACAGGCACGGGCGAGAGCTTTTCGTATGATGGCAGAAGAGGCGGTGGAGATACCTGATGTGGTGACAGGTACCTTTCTTGTAAATTATGTTCTTGCTAAAGTATTATTCGACTCGGGTGCAAACCGTTGGTTTGTATCGCCGGATTTTGCTCGACGTCTGTGTGTTAAACCCAAGCGTTTGGGTTGTGGGTTTGAGGTAGAGATTGCTGATGATAGTCGAGTCTTGGTAAGGGAGGTGTATGAGGGATGTAGTATTGAGGTAGAGGGTCACTCTTTCCCCTTGCGGTTGTACCCCATGGGCCTGGGAGAGTTTGACATTGTCGTAGGAATGGATTGGCTGGCGAGTAATAGTGCTAGCATTGTGTGCAATAAGAAAATGATCCGTATGGCTCTGCCCGATAAGTCGAAAGTGGTGATCTACGGAGATAGGCGGGAGCGTAAGTCTTGCCTTATCTCGGTGATGAAGGCGAGACATTGTCTAGTGAAGGGGTGTCAGGGGTTTTTGGCTTACGTGTTAGACGCCAAGAAAGAGAAGAAGGGACTAGAGGATGTTCCTGTGGTGAGCGAATTTCCGGAAGTGTTTCCGGATGACCTGACGGGTTTACCCCCGGATCATCAAGTCGAGTTCAGGATCGAACTGATGTCTGGTGCGGCACCAATAGCGTGTGCCCAGTACAGGTTGGCACCAGCAGAGATGAAGGAGATGATGACACAACTACAGGAGTTGTTGGATAAGGGATTTATACGCCCTAGTTCCTCACCCTGGGGGAGTGCCAATGCTTTTCTTCAAGAAGAAAGATGGGTCTATGCGGATGTGCATAGACTATCGTGAGCTTAACAAGGTGACCGTCAAGAACAAATACCCGCTTCCGAGGATCGGCGATCTGTTTGACCAGTTGCAAGGGGTGAGCTTCTTCTCAAAGATAGATCTAAGATCCGGTTATCACCAGTTGAAGGTAAGGGAAGAAGATGTGCCGAAGACGGATTTTCGCACGAGGTATGGACATTATGAGTTTCTAGTCATTCCTTTTGGCTTGACTAATGCTCCAGCAGTTTTCATGGATTTAATGAATCGTGTGTGCAGTTCGTGGTTAGATAAGTGTGTGATTGTGTTCATCGATGACATCCTCATCTATTCCCGATCTCTGAGTGAGCACGAAGAGCATCTTCGCGTGGTGTTAGATTTGCTACGGCGGGAGAAATTATATGCTAAGTTCTCCAAGTGTGAGTTCTGGCTCAGAGAAGTCCAATTCTTGGGTCATGTGGTGTCGGGAGAAGGCATCAAGGTAGACCCGGCCAAAGTGGAGGCTATTAGAGGATGGGAACAACCGAGGTCGCCATCGGAAGTTAGGAGTTTCCTTGGTTTAGCGGGATACTATCGGAAGTTCATCCAGGACTTTTCTCGTATAGCTACGCCGTTGACCGCTTTGACCAAGAAGAGTGCTAAGTTTGAGTGGACGGAGGTTCAAGAAGAAGCGTTTAGTAAGTTGAAAGACAAGTTGAGCAGCGCTCCGATACTCTCATTGCCTAGTAGGTCGGAAGGATTCGTAATCTTCAACGATGCATCCAAGTTGGGACTATGATGCGTGCTAATGCAGAACGGTAAGGTGATCGCTTATGCATACCGTCAGTTGAAGGAGCACGAGAAGAATTACCCTACACACGATATGGAGTTGGCAGCGGTAGTGTTCGCGCTTAAGATTTGGAGACACTACCTTTATGGAGTTAAGTGCCAGATCTATTCCGATCATAAGAGTCTTAAGCATTTGTTCCACCAGAAGGAGTTAAATATGAGGCAGCGCCATTGGGTGGAATTGTTAAGTGACTACGATTGTGAGATTCTTTACCATCCGGGAAAAGCGAACGTTGTGGCCGACGCTTTGAGTCGGAAGGAAAGAAGGGAGCCAACTAAAGTGGTGGCCTTTCGAGTCGACGTAATTCCTAATCTGTTGGACGAAATTAAGAAGTATCAAGAGGAAGCTCTTATAGAGGAAAAGTGGAAAAGTGAGAGGATTGTCGGTTACGTGACATCCTTGGAACGTAACGAGAATGGTGTGAGATGTTTGGGAAACCGAGTGTGGGTCCCTAAGTAGGGAGGTTTGCGGGAGCGTATTTCGGAAGAAGCGCATAAATCAAGGTATTCAGTTCATCCGGGAACCAATAAGATGTACCGAGATCTGAGGCAAATGTATTGGTGGTAGGGATTGAAGAAAGATGTCGCTTACCTTGTTGAGCGGTGTATGACATGTTTGAAGGTCAAGGCAGAACACCAGAGACCTTACGGGGAGATGCAACCCTTAGAGGAAGTGGGATTGTATCACCATGGATTTCGTCACGAAACTGTCGAGGACCCCGAGAGGGTATGGCGCCATTTTGGTGATCGTGGACCGTCTCACCAAGTCGGCTCACTTTCTACCTATTCGGGAGAAGGATTCGTTAGGAAAGTTAGCAAGGTTGTATGTCAATGAGATAGTGACGTCGTCCATAGTTTTGGACCGTGATAGTCGCTTCACATCGTCTTTTTGGAGGAGTCTTCAGCGGGAGTTAGGTACGCAGCTCTCGATGAGCACCGCCTATCACCCGCAGACGGATGGTCAAAGGAAGAGGACTATACAGACCTTGGAAGACATGTTGCGTGCCTGTGTGATAGACTTTAAAGGCTCGTGGGAATATGATCTGCCGCTGATCGAATTCTCGTATAACAATAGTTATCATGTCAGTCTTCAAGCGGCACCATTCGAGGCATTGTATGGGCGTAAGTGCAGGACGCCATTGTGTTGGAATGAAGTGGGAGAGAAACACTTGGCGGGGCCGGAAATAGTGCAGTTGACTGCCGACAAGATTAGTGTGATAAGAGAGGAGTTGAAGGTGGCACAGGACCGCCAAAAGGCATATGCGAATAAAAGAAGGAAACCAATTGAATTTATGGTAGGGGATAAAGTGATGCACAAATTGCCGCCATGGAAAGGTGTCGTACGATTTAGGAAAAGAGGGAAGCTAAGGCCTAGGTATGTTGGGTCGTTCGCCATCACCGAGCGTGTGGGTGAAGTAGCGTATAAGTTGGAGTTGCCCGAGGGGCTTCGGGGAGTTCATTCGACCTTTCATGTGTCGAATTTAAGAAAGTTCCTGGCCGAAGAAAGCATGGCGGTGCCGTTGGAAGACATTCGTGTGGATGAGAAGTTAAGTTATGTAGAGGAACCGTTAGGGATTGTAGATCGCAAAGTCCGAAAGACGAGGAATAAGGAAATCTCGTTAGTGAAAGTTCAGTGGTGCTTCCATAAGGGGCAAGAAGCAACATGGGAAGTGGAATCAGAGATGAGGGCCCGTTTCCCTCGATTGTTCGAAGATGGAATTCCGGGGACGGAATTCTTTTGAGGGGAGGATGATCTAATAACCGTGTCCTTTTTTTGAATAAATATTAATTTTGGGGTGTAAAATGTGAAAAGGGGTAAGTATGGTGTGTTTTGGGAAGTGTATGAATAGGTGATAAACCCTAGGGATCCTAAATTTTATCAAGAACACTGTGTGCGGCTGAGGTGCGATTGTGGGTGCAGAATCAAGGGGTCAGAGTATTTCAAGGTTCTTCAAATTGGGTGTGTGTGGAATCATCTTGCAAGGTAATCCTCAAATTCCTTCTTCTTTACAATCTAATCTTAAGGTCTAAAGTGATGAGGTCTGAGTTGTGTTATTCATCTTGGAAGAAAGGAAATGGAAACTGTGTGTGGGTGTTGTCCCTATTGCGCACAGTGTAAATTGGATGGTATAGTGGCTAAGATAATCTGAATCGACTTTTCCCTATGTTAATGGTTAAAAACCAAAATGGATTCGCGTGAGAAGTGGTCGATTAAATCGGAATTATCTATCAGTGTTCGTAGGAACCGGAACCCTTAGGAACCGGAACCATGGAACCGGAACCCGTTGGAACCGGAACCATGGAACCGAAACCTATTGGAACCGGAACCATGGAACCGGAACCCCATGGAACCGGAACCAATGGAAACCGGAACCTATAGGAACCGGTGTGGGTCGGAAGCCGGATTCGGATCCGGAACTCGGGTATTTTATCAGGGTTTTCTGTAAGACTTATTTAGTCTCGTGTGTCGGGTGTAATTGTAGGCGCGGGTACAAGATAAGCGTGTGGCAAGCAAGAACTCCTAGCAGGACTTCAGGTGAGTTTTTTTCTGAATCTAAAACCTTTTAAGTGTGAATCCTTATGCATGTTTATAATTGTAAACGTTTGTACTGTTTTAAACTATGCATGGAAGGTGTGATTAAATAATGTGGATATACTGTATACGTGTGGACATACTATGGCATTGGTGTGAGATGGGGGTGTGTCCCATATGATTAAATATATGAATTTGTTTCATGTATGGGCGGTGTGTGCCCTATTACGCTGTCACGGTGTGGGTGACCATAGCGTATGCCATTAGCGTGTGTTTGGGTGTGCTTATCATGTAAGTGTGCTTTGAAATAAATTCGTATAAAACTTCTGGCTGCTATATTTTTATAAATGTTGCTATTTGTGGTGTGACTTTATTTTGAGGGAACTCAGTAGACCTCATGGTCTAACCCTCGCTTTCAAAACTAAAAACCTTTCAGGTAGACAGGTAGTTGAGGGTAAGGGTAAGCAGTGAGGTCCGGATGGGCTGAAGGAGCACGGATGAAGATTTTGTTAGATTGTCCAGTAGTTCCTGTATTTTTATATTTGTTCTCAGCTGTAAGCCGGTTGATATGTCAACCGATGACTTAGAAATTTTTGTAAGACAAATTGGGATAATTGTGCATGCTATTTCATTGCGTTTGGTGTATTTAAATTGTGGGTTGTTACAGGTGTAAATATTTCAAATTTTGTATTTTTTTCATAAGTATTAACCGCGCGCAAGGGTAAAAGTGGCAAAAAAAACTGGGACATTCATCGGATTTGAAATTCGCTGCAATTACGACAACTTCCGACTATAGCGCCGAAGCAAATTAAGCGGTTTTTTTCTTCAACCGGTGAGGAGGCCGAGTGAGAGAATCAGAATGAAAACATCATTCTCTAACTTCACAAACATCGCCGACAACCTTGTGTTGTTAGACGAAGAAGATGCTTCAAATGTCAAATCGATGAATGCACATAATGAACCCCGTAACCAACAAAGGAGTGTAGCATCGACGACATCACCAGATCCAAGACCATCAACAAAAGGTTAAAGGGTACATTATTGTTTGTACTGTTCCACTATTCAACATTAGAATAAATAAGAGTAATAGATTTAGGGCAATGAATTTGGATGTTTATATAATCGTGAGTATTTAATCAAGTTGCTTCTTTCATTCATGAATATGTATGTATTTATTGGAATTATTATCAACCTAGAAAAGAAACGTTTTCTGCTTTTTTGGTAGGACAATGTCCATTCATGAATAATAGATTCATGCGTGAAACTGAGTTACAAACAACAACACCCGACCTGATGGTTTTTCGTCATATGATTGTTTCCATTCATGAGTTTGTATACACGGTTTCTTGCTAAATTCCTAATTGTTAATATTATTTTATAAATATTGGTAATATAAACATTGAATCATAATGTGTTTTATTCATGAATTTATATGAAAAACACTTGAAATATATTCATGAAGTATTATTTATGTAACATCGTCAAATTAGTCACACAATAAATTAAAGTATGTATGAAACCATATTCATGATTTATGTTTAAAAAGGTTTGTATAGTCACCAACATTCATTATTCATTCATTAAAATGCATATGTAAAACTGTTGAAAATAACAATTCATGAAGTGTTTTAATATGTTTTAGTCTTGGCAGCTACTGCAAATGATAAGGTGGTGGAAAACGAATCCTATCAACAAGGGACATCCGTCGATGAAAGAAGAGGAAAGGTAATGATTATTATCAAAAAATTATAGTACATCTACACCTACAGTAAATATGTTAAACAATATTTGAAAATATAATTTATAGACTGTATAGCAGAAAACAGTGAATCGGTTGCAGATCCGAAATTGTATGGTAAGTACATTAGATGTTTTTTAATTATGTGAATAATTTGTCTCATATTTGTTATGAATTATACAATCACTATGAGTTGATGAAAGGTGTGGAGACAATGCTAAAAGACTTGTCCATGGAAGATTGCAATGTTACAGATAAATGCAATGCATGTAATTCACATACAATACTAGATACACATCAACATCACATTGTTATTTCATTAACTAAAAATTGAAATCATATATTAGGTAAGGAAAAAAGCATCATAAAGTCGGGAAAGCAGATGAAAGCAAACCGAGCAGGTAAATAAAAAAAAGTAGCTTTTATTGAAACACTATAATTAAACCGATTAAAGGAATGTCATATACAACATCTTTTCTTTCAATGTTACAGATTCTAGGGTGGAAGTTGGAAGCTCATCAAAGGATAACGAGGAGTCAGAAACAAGCTGTGGTATACCTTGATACTCTGGATTCGCACTTCAAGGAGTCAGAAACAAGCTGTGGTAGTAACTTGATGACCAATATTCAACATTATTCAATTTCTAAGAGAGCTTGAAATGACAAATTTAATATTTTTTGTTTCATTTAACAAAAATTGATGAACATCCAAATGAAGGTGAAGGTTCAAGGAAAAATACACGAATATGGTCAAGAACAAAGACACATAAATTAGAAGAACGAGATGAAAACAAGAACTGCCCGGATACGGATTCACCAGATTCTAGGAAACTTAGGATGAATGTGTTAAGCACCCGTACATCACCAAGAACTTTGCATGACACAATATTTGCTCTAACAAAGGGGCAGAGAAAATCTGTGAGTGAAATGGGGTTAGGTTCATTGCTGAGAATGTCAATAAAGGGTGCGCCTTCTAAATTGGGATTCTTTATTGTTGATAATTTGGACACTACATCAACGAGTATTAAGACTAGGAATGGCATCATACCTATCACTATAGCTTCTATGTGTGAAATCCTAGGCTTGCCCACAGGTGGTATAGTATACTAGCCTAAGATGATGTAGACAACAAGCAAAATGTCATAACAGTCTGGAAAGAGCAGTTCAAAAAGGAAAAGTCTGGGTCCGAAATTGTATCACCCTCAAATTTAAAAAGAGCAACTAAATAAATTTTTTCCATAATACAACAAATAAAGGATAAAATTTTCTTTATACAAACCTATCCTCGAAATATCTCAAACTGTATTCTAGATTAACCTTCAACAAATAATAACCAACTCTTATACAAAGACTAAATAAGGTGGGTGTTAGTAAAGCCCAAACGAGTTGCTAATCACAAAGTGTGGAATACTTCACCCAATAGCTACCCTCTTCTCGTGCATCTAGCTAGCATTCATTACTTCATGGTGTCGTAAAAACCATTCCCCAACCGGAACTAGATGCATATGCAGACAAATAAAAAGGTTAGGCTAACGCCTAGTGAGTTCAAGAGTTTTTCAATCATAAACATATAAATCAATAAACGGAGGGAATGCAATTTAAATCATGGTTTCCAAAATGATTTACTTTAAACATGAAAACTAGCCGTTTTCCAATAACACGCGTTTGAGTAAATAACGACGACAATATAAAATATTTCCTCAAGATGTAA
The DNA here is from genome assembly GCA_033807775.1 of Saussurea involucrata. Classification (NCBI taxonomy): domain Eukaryota; kingdom Viridiplantae; phylum Streptophyta; class Magnoliopsida; order Asterales; family Asteraceae; genus Saussurea; species Saussurea involucrata. Next base: position 45,931 of record JAWVWS010000833.1, on the reverse strand, counting down.
ACTCAAACCCAAAAACTCACCCATAATGTGATTAATGGTTTACTTCTCAACTAATGAAAACATGGATAAAACTTTATATTCGAAAACATCCAAAACACGGATAGGACATAGTACTCAACTCAAAAATCATGGATAACAATCCATATGTATAAAATATCGTTGAAAACACGAATGATAACCAAATGCTCTACATAAGATGCAATAAATGCAAATCATAACCAAATGCTCTACATTGAGCTATCAACATTGGACAATTATCCCCAAGACCTAACAACGTCAAAACCGAGCCATAGGCTCAAGTAATCAAAACACCAATTGTTAAAAGTCATAAAATGAAATCAAACGTAAACAACCTACGTTTATGCAAACCTATGCTCCAAATACATGAATAACCCAAAACACAATTTTTGATTGGGGCAACCCATTTTCCAAAAAGGCTCACGCCATTTACGCTTTCAAAACGCTCCATAACACAATGTATGCATTTATCCAAACACACGCTAAAAATGCATTTTTACCAAACGACCTCCATTTATAAGATAAATCATCAAAACACATGTATTTATGATTTATTTATCAAAGTACCTGAAAATCCCAAATATGGGTGTTGTACGAGAATAATAAATTCAAATATCCCAATTAAGTAGAACTCTTCAAATATTCCAACATTTGATAAAAAAAATCATGTAAATCACATAAACACCTTAAAATGAACATTTTTGGCATGTACAACGTTTTTACAAATCAACTTGAACTCACCTTGCTAGATTTAGGCTAAATCTAGATTTTACCCCAATATAAGCTCCTTAAAGAAACTTGAATCCACAAGAAATTCCTCCAAACCCTAGATTCACAAGTTTTCCAAACATAAATATACATATCCAAACACTTAGAATCATTCTCCAAACATCTTATATCAAAATCTCCATTGGACCAAAACCCTAATTTTGACCTAACTTTACCAAAATCATCCAAACAGAAATTTGAGAAATAAAACACTACAAAGTCATAAATGGAGCATCTATAACTCATATGAAAGTTTAGAAACTAGGAGGATGAACTTACCACTTAGGTTTTGATGAAACCTAGGAAACCCCAAACATCTCTAATATTGGAGATGAAAACTTCATCTTGCATCAATACATGAAACCACTAGCATATGATGGAGAAGGGACACTTTCATATCCATGAAAAGGCCCCAAAATCAGTTAGGGTTTGTAAGGGAAGAAGGGGAAACGATTTAGGTGAGAAGGAAAGGAATTTGGGAGTGAGAAATAAAAAGCTTACCACCACCAAATACTCTTGAATCTTCCAATGAACTTCAAAAATAATAATCTATCCTTGATGAGCCCTCAAAAACAAAACCATAGCAATTCTAATCATCAAAATCGGAGTTGAGATGAGAAAGTTATGACCATATGAAGAATGAGGCTCAAAATCGGATTTTATGCATTGCACTCCGCCCACGAGTGACATGCGAAAGTGACAGTGTCACTTTAGCATGTCACATTTGCACAAAATGTACCGTGGGCTAATTTTTCTCTGCAAAAGGGACATGCTAAAGTGCCAGTGTCACTTTCGCCCAGAAGATATTGAACGCTGTTTTGGCCATAACTTCTTCGTTTTAGCTCCGATTTTGCTCCGGAAAGAACCGTTGGACTCGTATTTGAATTCTTCATCCAACAAGACTATGAAATCTAGGATCTCAGCCCACAATCATATTTATTTTATTTCTATTAAAAGATCAATTTCTACACTAACTTGAAATTGTATTTACCAAAAATTACGGGTGTTACAATCCTCCCTACTTTACAATGATTTCGTCCCCGGTTTTTACACCAAGCATTTAAATGCTACATTCAATAATTTTGGGTTCTCCCTATCCCGAAAAGTAGCTCAGTCGTCTCTTGCAATAACTACCTCATGACCCAAGAAATCCCCTAAATCATCAAAGTCATGCAATTCTATGTTCCACTCCACTCTCAAACTATGAGAGGAATAAGAGATGGTTCAAAGACACTACGCAGTACGGAGCTCCTGTACGTTAAATATCTTGTCATTTACCCATCCCAAAGAGGTAATGACCTGATGACATAGATTCTCAGCCAACCTTACTCTCATAAAAAGAATAACTCTCTTTCCAAGGATGTGTTTCTAACCCAATTCGACTTTAATTGATATTCGATAACTACCTGACAAAACTGCCATGTTGGTTTCCATGCTGGCTCCACGCCCAATTCGACCTTAAGTGAACATCTAACTTTTCTAAAGTAGTTCTGACTACATGATTTCAGTTGTCTCCCAACCTTAGAATGACCCATCCTACCTTAACAGTAGTTCACGACTTCAACTACTCAATTACACCACTTTTGTTTAAAATGATTTCACTCTTAAATTTCGCTAACAACCTCTATCAGACTGTGAAACTCTTCCCTTTTGCATTCAACACTTTGATCTATTTCGCAACCATTTATCCGACTACAACCAAACACACCCCTGCTAATCAGTGTACTCCCTATCACGTCGATAATTTAACCTCGACAAATCAAGGTCTCCTCGATAATAGATTTCCACGTGTGTTCTGCCTGGACATTCGCACTACATTCTTTAACAATTAACACCATGAAGTATTCATCGTCTCTTCCTTGACAAAAATTTCCTAATAAACATCCCAATTCATATCTACACGCTCTAAAATTGTACTTCATCTGTCACGAGGCACGATCATTTCCAAATATCCATAAAATTCTCAATACAACCGTTCCCACCATTAGACTATCCTATAGGCTTTAGAAAGTACAAATAGACCCTATAAAGAGTTGATTATTCTCAAACCCACATGATTATACAATTCTCATAATACGTCCAAGCACCGAACGTCTAATCGAAAAGTTTCTTAACAGACAACGAAGTGTCATTCAACTATATCCACTTACCACGAACTAAGCTTCTTAAAATCACCTCGTATGTTACAAATACCCTTTAGGACTTGACGATAGCACTCCAAGTACGTCAACAGTTCCTGGCCTCATAATCGAAAAATTGGTACTTAACATTTAAACTATGACCCGAACCACAACATAGCTTCACACGCGAAACTCACTCATCGAGCCTACCAAACACAAACCAAGGATGTTAACACAGTATCCAAAGAGTTCTACACAACCTCAATGCAAATAATTGACCAACTACCAATTCAAGGGTTTCCGAAACAACGTCTTACTACAAAGGTTAATAGAAGATCCCACGAGTCTCACCCTTAAGTTACTCAAAAGTACAATGACTTTACAAATGGTACCACACGGTTTACAATACTATCATAAGTTGAACAATTTAGCACTTTCGCTTTCAAGGCTCTCTAAGCCTCACTCTTCACGAGGGTTTTCTTAACATCTAAGGTTCTAACGAGTTCAAGGTTTTAAGTGTAAGACTCAACAATTATGCCAATCAGAAGTTTTATAATATTTTTCAATCACGAAAACTTTATAACAATTAAGCGTACGTGTAAAAATCTACTACCACTTACCTGGTAGTTGTGCAAAATGGACATGCTTGTCACACACAAAAAAGATCATCTTGAAAACTGTTTGACCATTATGAAAACACAAAATATGTTCAACAAACTTTTCAAATGAACCACTATGGTCTTAGCATGCATTTACCTATGCCATGCATGCCGAATAACTTTCCTACATTAAATAGTGTACAACAGAATGTTTACACATAACTTCAAAGAAGAAATTCGCGTAATGATGTTTCAAAATTTTCTCACCTAACCATATAATGACACAGAATAAAAAATTTCCAACAAGACCCGAAGCATCGGTTTATGTTTACAAAACTTAGCAAAAGGATAAGTGTATGCGATTTGGTCGCAATGTAAAATGATTTAGATCAACTTCAAACATTAGGCCAAATAACCAATATGCTCTTTGTTCCAAAATAGTAGCTATAATGCCATACATACTAAGTAATCAACATGATGCATACATGTGAACCAATAGCGATGGTAACTGCAACCGAAAAGGCATAAAACAAAGCATTAAGATAAACGATCATGGTACTCTTATACGTTTACTCACGTCATGAGTATATATCAATTCGTATGACAAGTAGTGTGCAATGAAATGCACTAACACAAAACTCAACAGGGAAATCATACAATAAAAAAAATTAAAAAAAATTTCCCTTTTGTTGTAATACGACATAGAGTAACATTTCTTAGTAAAACTCGTACGGGATAAAAAAACTCAATAAATCCTAAACACCAAAACATGGAAATAAATCATTCATTCAAACCTTAACATATGTGGAGAAGATCCAATGTCAAAGTCATAAATCACAGTTACTTGCCCAAAACGCCAAACCATAATAAAGCATGGATGTTACAATATCTGAAAATAGTGTCTGACAACAACAGGGATAAAGAAAATCTCAACAGAGTTTGCAACCACATGCAATAAAACAACTTTATGCATGTTTAAAGTCATGGTTTAAAATCTTGTGCGTGCTAAATGTTTTTCGAAGATTTCGTAATACAACCCACATGATGATTTGGAAACATAAGAAATAATTGATGCAATTTATTTTAGAAATAAATTTCGTGCATGAATTTGGTCAAGACTCAAAGTCTTAAAATTACGCTCCTCAAGTCCACCAGCCACACTACCGTCATCCGAATGTCCAAACATCTTAAGGCAATAATCGAAACTAAATCGGTTAACCTTACAATTTTTTTTTTGAAATAAGGTCGATTCAATAAGCCTATGGTTCTAATTCAACCAATAACTCCGACCCGAAATGGTCAACTTAATGTAATCATCATGCTTAACTGTCACTCCAAGTGACAATGCCATATACATCAATTTCTTCTAACGGCTACTCAGTTAGAATCATTCACTACTGCATCGGTCATCACATCAAAGCAATTCAAGAATCCCCAGTTCACCATAAGACATGCCAAATGTAATTATGAACGGACCTTACATGAAAATCCTTGCTAGCCACGTCATGATTCCCGATTCTAGTGGCTCTATCAACCTCAAAATATCTTATCTTAAAGTGTCTAATCGTATAATCTCACTTTCATCCAGTTATAAAATGTTAGTTTGAGTCTAGGCATCCTAAGTTAATACCTAAATCTCTCAAACTTATACTCTGATACCAACTTGAAACACCCTCAAATTTGGAAAGAGCAACTAAATAAATTTTTTCCATAATACAACAAATAAAGGATAAATTTTCCTTTATACAAACTTATCCTCGAAATATCTCAAACTGTATTCTAGATTAACCTTCAACAGATAATAACCAAGTCTTATACAAAGACTAAATAAAGTCGGGTGTTAGTAACGCCCAAACGAGTTGCTAATCTCAAAGTGCGGAAGACTTCACCCAATAGCTACCCTCTTCTCGTGCATCTAGCTAGCATTCATTACTTCACGGTGTTGCTAAAACCATTCCCCAACCGAAACCTGATTCACATGCCGACAAATAAAAATGTTAGGCTAACGCCTATGAGTTCAAGAATTTTTCAATCATAAACATACAAATCGATAAACGGAGGGAATGCAATTTAAATAATGGTTTCCAAAATGATTTACTTTAAACATGAAAACTACCCGTTTTCCAATAACATGCTTTTGAGTAAATAACAACGACAACATAAAATATTTCTTCAAGATGTAAACTCAAACCGAAAAACTCACCCATAATGTGATTAATGGTTTACTTCTCAACTAATGAAAACGTAGATAAAACTTTATATTCGAAAACATCCAAAACACGGATAGGGCATAGCACTCAACTCAAAAATCATGGATATCAATCCATATATATAAAATATCGTTGAAAACACGAATGATACTCAATACCCAAAGCAATCAGTAAAAAAATAAACAATATCGAAAACGTCAAATCGTGGATAATCTTTGTATCCAACAATATATCCAAAATCCACCATTCGGTGACAGGGGAGACCCGATTCCATTGAACGTGACGGAACACAAAAGTAGGTCACATATATATATGTTAATAAAATCAAACACTTGGATCATAATCATATGATATAAACGAGAGCAACTCCTCTAAGTCTATTGCTCGTGGAGTCTCAATCTCAACCCCTCTAGGTTTATACTTTGAGATCTCCAAATCCATGAAAACATACACGCACATTGGAATTACACCTTATTGCTCATGGGACAATGCCCGACCATACGGGTCCACATCTTATTTACCATGAGACCTGATGTCTATTCTATGCTACAATGAGAGAAACTAGTGTCCCATCATTGAACGTAAAGACTCAAGTGCCTATGGCTCCATTGCATTACAGTAAAAAACATTACATGACTCCAAACGAATGAACTAGCGCATTCACAATATGTAATTCTCAAATAAGATGCAATAAATGCAAATCATAACCAAATGCTCTACATTGAGCTATCAACATTGGACAATTATCCCCAAGACCTAACAACGTCAAAACCGAGCCATAGGCTCAACTAATCAAAACACCAATTGTTAAAAGTCATAAAATGAAATCAAATGTAAACAACCCACGTTTATGCAAACCTATGCTCCAAATACATGAATAACCCAAAACACAGTTTTTGATTGGGGCAACCTATTTACCAAAAAGGCTCACGCCATTTACACTTTCAAAACGCCCTATGCATTTATCCAAATACATGCTAAAAATGTGTTTTCACCAAACGACCTCCATTTATAAGATAAATCATCAAAACACATGTATTTATGATTTATTTATCAAAGTGCCTGAAAATCCCAAATATGGGTGTTGTACGAGAATTATAAATTCAAATATCCCAATTAAGTAGAACTCTTCAAATATTCCAACATTTGATAAAAAAACATCTAAATCACATAAACACCTTACAATTAACATTTTTGGCATGTACAACGTTTTCACAAATCAACTTGAACTCACCTTGCTAGATTTAAGCTAAATCTAGATTTTACCCTAATATGAGCTCCTTGAAGAAACTTGAATCCACAAGCAATTCCTCCAAACCCCAGATTCCCAAGTTTTCCAAACATAAATATACATATCCAAACACTTAGATCATTCCTCAAACATCTTATATCAAAATCTCCATTTTGACCAAAACCCTAATTTTTGACCTAACTTTTCCCAAAATCATCCAAACCAAAATTTGAGAAATAAAACACTAGAAAGTCATAAATTGAGCATCTATAACTCATATGGAAGCTTAGAAACTAGGAGGATGAACTCATCACTTAAGTTTTGATGAAAACCTTGGAAACCCCCAAACATTTGTGTTGGAGATGAAAACTTGATCTTGCATCAATAGATGAAACCACTAGCATATGACGGAGAACGAACACTTTCATCTCCATGAAAAAGCCCCAAAACCAGTTAGGGTTTGTGAGGGAAGAAGGGGAAGAAATTTGGGAGAGAAGAGAAGGAATTTGGGAATGAGAAATGAGAAGCTTACCACCGCCAAATACTCTTGAATCTTCCATTAAACTTCAAAACTAATAATCTATCCTTGATGATCTCTGAAAAACAAAACCATAGAAATTTGAATCGTCAAAATCGGAGTTGAGATGAGAAAGTTATGACCAAATGAAGAATGAGGCTCAAAATGGGATTTTATGCACTACACTCCGCCCGCGAGAATGACATGCGAAAGTGACAGTGTTACTTTAGCATGTCACTCTCACCCAAAAGGTAACGTGGGATAATTTTTCTCTGCGAAAGTGACATACTAAAGTGCCAGCGTCACTTTCGCATGGCACTTTCGCCCATATGTTACCGAACGCTGTTTTGGCCATAACTTCTTCGTTTGAGCTCCGATTTTGCTCTGGAAAGAACCGTTGGACTCATATTTGAGTTCTTCATCCAACAAGACTATAAAATCTAGGATCTCAGCCCAAAATCATATTTCCTCTATTTGTCTTAAAATATCGATTTCTACACTAATTTGAAATTGTACTTACCCAAAAATTACGAGTGTTACAGAAATATGTAATGAATATGATTTTGGAGGCAGAAGACGTGGGATTCTATTTTAAAATGAATTTCTTGGTTCGATTTGTTAACTTGATGGTGAATGTAATAGCATGGGTACTTGTACTTTGTCATTTCTTTTGAAAATAAGAAATGAAGATATGATTGCGAAGAGAGACCGGTGCAGGTTTATCTACGACAAAGTGAAGATGAGCAAGAAGCAATAGAGACGAGACAATCTTATGTGTTTCTATTGAGGACCATTGACACACCTTACGATAAGAATTTGTAAATTTACATATAATTGGTATTATATTTGTTACAAATTAACCCCTTTTTTGATTCATTCATTATTGTAGCTACTTTAGGTTGACTCAACGATCATCAAAAGGGTTGAGGTTCAAGAAGAAAATCCTGCATTAACTATCTGGAATGTAGGGATGTTAAAGAAAAGAGAATCCACTACATTGGAACATCGAGGATTTGGACTCCTTCCCATGAAGAGACAATTGGGAAATACAAGTAAATTGGGGAGTAACAATCACGTAAAGGACAACATTGATGTTGAACAACCAATGAAACTAGAATCAAAGAAAGAGGTAAATGTGATTTGTTAGTATAATATAAATAAGTTAATTTATTGTTATTTGTATGTACACTTTTAGGAGTTCATTAGAAGCATTAAAAAGAAATTTGGTAGAATCATGTCTCTTAGGAAGTCAGCTAAATACGACTTATCAATTGCATTATTGTATACAATGATCTTGCATATATGCAATGCATTGTTTCTTTATTGTTTATTTTAATGGTATGACTATGATGATGTAAATTTTGTCATGCCTGCATGTTCAATGTCATGTTTGTTTTGCATATGTTGAAGCACAAGATGAGGTCATCGAGGTTGCTGATGGTTCAAAGTTATGGATTCCTAATGTTCCTGTTCAGTTTAAACCAAAGTTGAACGATGTGTTTTCATCCTACGAAGAAGCCGAGTCAATTTATAGGAAATATGCAGATTATGCAGGATTTGATGTAAGGATGAATGCCAAAGAGACAAATAAGGACGGGGTTATTCAGACTAGATGGTTTGTTTATAGTAAAGAAGGTATTCCAAAGAAGAAAAACTTTGATTCACTTGAATTAGGTCCTGGTGATAGCCGTTACCGAAACTCCAATGTTAAACGGTCAGGGTGAAATGCATGCATTAAAATCCATTTATTGAAGGACAAGACTCAATACGAGGTATATGAGTTTGTTGAAGCTCATAATCATGTTTTGTTTAATACTAACGATCGTAGATTTTCACGTATGAATAGGAAAATGTAGTACACTGATTATAGGAATGTTTTGAATAGTTCTAGTTATAAGGTGGGTGCAACAAGGGTGCATCGAATACAAACTGCGTTGAAGGGTGGGTTTGAACATAATAGGTTTACCGTTGTTGAGTACCAGAATTTTAAGAGAGACATTGGGCTATTTGTTGGGAATAAGGATGCAAAGATGCTTATCAATAAGTTGTCAAACCGTAAGGATAGTAAAAGTGAGTATTTTTTTAGTACAAGTGTGACGAACGTGAGTTACATGCCATTTTTTGGGTCGATGAAGTTGCTCAACTTAATTATAAAGAGTTTGGAGATGTAATTTCGTTTGATGCTACTTACAGGACGAACAAGTAAGTTTTGTTTATACAGTGAACCATTTTTGTATTATCAATGATTTTTATTTGTATGTTGTTCGTTTTTTGCAGGCATGCAATGTCATTTGTCCCTTTTTTGGCCGTAGATAATCATAAAAGTTCTGTTGTAGTCGATCCTGCATTGATTGCCGGGGAGACAATCGAGAATTATAAGTGGGTGTTGAGGGCTTTTTTGAAATGCTACGATAGACAACCGTTGGTCGTGATAACTGATCAGTGTTCAGCTATGAAACAAGTTGTTCCATATGTGTTCACCGAATCAAGACATCGTTTATGTATGTGGCACATAATGAAAAAGGTTCCTGCCAAGGTAATTTGATCTTGTTTTTTATGTTTTTTATGTTATATGTGTTATATTTGATTTTTTATAAATGTTTTGAAAATGTTATTTACAAATGTTATTTGTCGATTTTATTAGATAAGTGTCGTCTTAAACGTGAATCCTGACTTTAAGCGGGTGATAAACAAATTTGTCTGGAATTTTCATATTAGTCCTGAAGATTTCGAGATTCAGTGGAACAGTATCTAACCCAAACGGGTTATTCAGGTCAGTTTTCGACTTGAACCTTCGCTTCCTTCTTTTGTGGCATTTTGAAAATGTTATTTACAAATGTTATTTGTCGATTTTGTTAGATAAGTGTCGCCTTAAACGTGAATCCCGACTTTAAGCGGGTGATAAACAAACTTGTCTGGAATTTTCATATTCGTGCTGAAGATTTCGAGATTCAGTGGAACAGTATCTAACCCAAACGGGTTATTCGTGTCATTTTCGAGTTGAAATTTTTGACCGTGACTTTACCCGTTTAATTTTTGTGTCGTTTCGTGTCAACCCGTTTACTTAAACGAGTTGAAATGTATTACCCAAACCCGTTTATTTCGTGTCGAGTTCGTGTCGGGTTAGCGTGTCGTGTCAGTTTTTGTCAGATTTATCGCCAGCACACCTTATGTCTCCCTACACGTCTTTGTCATATGTGAAAAGTGTATTCCTACATTTTCATAAAATGGAGGTGTTCTTGTTCTTTTTTAATTAATGCATCATATTCATTGCGGTGGTAAAGTCGTAAATATTGCAAATTTTGTATTTTTTCATGAGTATTAACCGTGCACAAGGGTAAAAGTGGCAAAAAAAACTGGGACATTCATCGGATTTGAAATTCGCTGCAATTACGACAGCTTCTGACTATAGCGCCGAAGCAAATTAAGCGGTTTTCGATTTAGAGAAATCAAGAAGAATATTCTTCAAGATTAGGTTACACAAAGCGATTTTCGAAGAGAGTTTTCTGGAGAAGAGATAACATGCGTACAAATCAAGGTAAAGATTCTAGAAATTTTGATAGCAAATACAATCATCATTCATTGTTAATACTAGGGTTTTTTTTCTTCAACCGGTGAGGAGGCCGAGTGAGGGAAATGAAAACATCATTCTCTAACTTCACAAACACCGCCGACAACCCTGTGTTGTTAGACGAAGAAGATGCTTCAAATGTCAAATCGATAAATGCACATAATGAACTCCGTAACCAACAAAGGAGTGTAGCATTGACGACAACACCAGATCCAGGACCATCAACAAAAGGTAAAATGGTACATTACTGTTTGTACTGTTCCATTAAACCTAATAAGATATGTGCATTAAATATGATAGCTACAACCATTATATTGGAGCAAATTTGTCAAGAACAACAAGAAGCCTAGAAGGAAGACAATCAAAAGGGTGAACGAATTCCCAGACAAGTCAAGCTACTGGAAACTGATAATTAGGGAATTAAAAGGTTTCATGGACGAATTTGGATCCCAGAAGTCAGAAAACGTAGAGAAATAATTCTTGACGAAGTCTAAAGGTTAAAATTGAACACCAAAGATTAAAATTACATTGAGAAATGACTTACATGTCTAAAGGTTAAAATTAAACACCAAATACCATATGGACAATTACAGCCATTAGATATTCCTGTTTGGAAGTGGGAAAATATTACTATGGATTTTGTGAAAAAATTACCAACAACGCCGAAAAGTTCTAATGCTACATGGGTAATTGTTGATCAATTAATGAAAACCGCACATTTCCTGCCAATACAAGAGACATATGCACTGAAGAAATTGGTCAAGATATAAATGAAATAGTTTCAAGGCATGGAGTACCTCTATCAACTGTCTCCGATCGATATGGTTGTTTTACTTCAAACTTTTGGAAAACTTTTCAAAAGGAGTTAGGATCACAGATTAAATTGAGTACGACATACCATCCTTAAATTGATGGCCAAAGTGAAAGAACGATCCAAACCTTAGAAGATATGTTGCAAGCATGTGCAATCGACTTAAAAGGAAATTGGGATAGTCACCTACCTCTTATTGAATTTGCCTATAATAACAACTATCATAGTAGTATACAAGGTGCACCATTTGAAGTTTTATATGGGAGAAAACGTAGGACACCGGTATGTTGGATGGAAGTTGGCAGAAAGTAGTTAATTGGACCTGAAATTATCCAACAAGCAACGGATAAGGTAATTTAAATAAGAGAAAGACTCAAAGATGCACAAGATAGGCAAAAAATCTATGCTGACAAAAGAAGGAAGCCTATTGAATTTCAGGTATGAGAAAAAGTGTTACTAAAGGTATCTACATGGAAATGAGTGTTACATTTTTGAAAAAAGGTAAACTACGACCACTACATGATAGAAAAGAAGGTGGGAGCAGTAGCTTATCAACTCGAATTTCCATAAGAGCTAATGGGAATACACAATATTTTCCAAGTGTCTAATTTGAAGAAATGTCTTTGACAGTGCTTTTTATACACCAATAGACGTATGCAAATCAGACCCCAAAGCAAGTATACAATGTGGCCCAATATCGTCTTTTAAGTAATAAAATGGTAAGAAAAAAGTATCGTATTCCACAGGGATAGGTATCTTAAGTTGCAAGATCTCGAGATGAAAGACTAACTTCAGATGGCGAATTTGAAGACTTTGTTTGTTTGGAATTGTCACTTGGTGATTTAAACAGATCTTAAAGAAAGCAAGGGTGCAAGACTTTGGGGTGAAGCTTAAAAAACAAGTCCAGCAGACTAATGCTACAACATTTCTCTAGTAACAACTAGCTTCACCATCTACTTTTCGAGAAATCCTTCCGGACATTCATCATTGTACTATTGTTCTGGCTTTCAATCAACATATTCCTGTCGTTGTATCAGGTCCAGTGATAGTATCAAATGAAGCCTTCCAAGTATATGGATTAACAAATTCCTTTGTTAAAAATCACTCTTCCGAGTTGATTCCCATATCATTTAAGTTGGTGTGTTCTAAGTGGTCCATTCCTGACACCACCACACTTTAACACCTTAAGTGGTGACCAACTTATTGGGAATAATCAAGTTGAAAAACATAGATGACAAATTTCTTTGTCGGTAGCTATTCCAAGTCTACTTCCTTTGTCATTCGGATTGGCGTGCATTTCAATGGCTCATTCCTAATGCCATGGCACTTTAACACTTTCAATGTGATCAAAATATCAAGTAGTATTTTGGCTTTATAAAACTTAAAATGAAATGGTGAACATCATTATTGAGAAACGATGTCTACCTTTCTTTGGTTTTAAACTTCACCCTTTAATCTCACACCCAATTTATGAAGATTAGCTACTCTTGCTTGAAAGTAAATTGCAAGAAATGTAAATAACAGAAGGTAAATGCATAACTGAAAGATAAAGTACATAAAGTAAATGACAAGAATGTAAGTGCAGAGAAATAAAAGCAATAGAGTGAAGACAACAATGTTGTCAGTAATGCTGCAGCACTCTACAACTACGAACTAGATGAAGAATAACTTGAGAACTCGAAAGTAACTTGGATAAACTTGAAATATAAACTAGAGAGAGAAATTCAGATCAGTTTAGGACTGATTGAAGATATCTAAAACAAAAGCCAAGAACCTCTATTTATACTACTAAAAGGTGGCAATAGAGTAAATATCTGAAAGCAAATCAAAAGAACACTTTAAGGTACAATGTCTCATACAAAGCCTTATCTTTAACAAAAGAGAAGTACAGTTCCATTACTATCAAAAGAGCAATAGATCATATTCTTTGACTACATCTTGGATTTGAAGTTCCAGTTAGCTCCAAAAATAAAGTTGCTTCGTCACCAATCCACTCCATCTTCTAGAATCCAATGATGTAGTAATGTGGGCAACAACAGCCTACAACAAACATCAAGTTAGCCTTGCTAAGTAGTAAAAACAGGTAAATCAAATACTTAGCTCCATGAATCAAAAAAAGGGAAAAATAATGTAATAAAAATGACTCAAAGGTTGGGATAAAATAAAATAATCTATCTAAAAGAGATGAAAAGGTACTTTATATATTGAATAACCAATGCATATCAGTCTTGCTGAAATAGATGTCGTAGTTCCAATTGAAGAAATCTTAGTTGATGACAAACTCTGTTAGAGCATTATTGTATTCAAGATTTACTGTAAAGTCAATGTACTGTATGAGTCTATACAGTATTGTGAATGCCTTTATACCTTGTATGTTATGGGTATAAATAGGCTTGTCTAGATCATTTGTTTGTAACCTTTTGTGAACAACTTGTAGCATTAGTCATTTGTACTTTGAAGATCAATATATGGATGACAAGTTCTTTTTAGATTCTCTCTCTACATCATTCTTGATTTCTTGCTAGATTTGGGATTTCACATTTGGTATCAGAGCTAAACAGAAAATTCAAGCAGATCAAAGAGCAAATTGAAGATTTTTTACACTGTTCTTGAAGATTTCGGATCCTTCATTCATCACTGTTCATGATGATTTCTTACCCTTCTTCATTTACTGTTCATCTAGAATCATCATTTTTTTTATTTTTTGATCTTTTGGATTGATTCTTGACATCATTGCACTCGATTTTCATCCCTGAACATCTTTAATTCAAGGATATATACCAAAATCTGCACAGAATTTGCAGATCTGATCATTTTATATTTGTTTTTGTTCGAAAACATTTTCTTACTATTTTGGATCATAATTCGATTAAATTGATCGAATTAGGATTTTTGATTAACTAAGAAAGTGTGTGGAATCAAATTTCGAACAAATCTGTGCAAATTTCATAACAATTGATCAAGATTTGAAAAAGTTATGGCTGAATTAGTGATTTTCGTGTTCGAAGTGCAGAATTCGGATCATTCTTGGTGAATTCGGATCATTCATACACAATTCGGATCATTCAAAGGGAATTCGGAGTGTTCTTGGCATCACAAGTATAGAATTCGACTCAAGAAGCATTCGAATTGAGTTGAATTCGAACCCTTATGGATTCAAATTGAGTTGAATTCGAACCCTTATGGATTCGAATTGAGTTGAATTCGAACCCTGTTAGATTCGAATTGAGAAGTTGAGGATTCATCTGAGTTGGTTTAATTTTTCAAGTAAAGAATTCGAACCAAGTTAAGTCCGAATTGAGTGAATTCGAACCCAGTTAAGTCCGAATTGGGTGAATTCGAATCCTTCTTCATCCGAATTCATTGAATTCGAATCCTTCAGCATCTGAATTCATTCAATTCGAACCCTTCAGCATCCGAATTCATTGAATTCGAACCCTTATTCATTCGAATTCATTTATTTCGAATCCTTATTCATCCGAATTCTTGTGAATTAAAAAAAAAAAAGTTTTTTTGAGAAATTTTTTTATTCCGAAATTTTTTCTATAGTGTATTTCATACACTTTAAGAGCTTTTCAAGAAAAAATTTTATATAAATTTTTTTCTGCTTGATCTTCTGAACGATCAATCTTTTAGCATTCTTCAAAATGTATCATATAGAGAAAGAGAGAAAATGGACTCTTCTTGAAGCTAAGGATGAGATCAAGCGCCTTGATTGTTTGGTTTCTAAATACATGAGATATTCTGATGAGGAGGGAATGAAAAACATAAAGCTCAAGTCTGAAAAAGCTTCATTAGAAGACAAAGTCTCTTCTCTTGAATCCGAGCTGAAATATTTGATTCGCAAGATTGTAGTTCTTGAAGAGAAGAACAAGACACTTGATATCTCAACTCATCAAGAAAATATGAAAGAGCTTCAAGGGAGTAAAAAGGCATTGGAAGAAGAAAATGCTGATCTGAAGAGACAAATTTTTGACATTTCTTCTTCAAATGAAAATTCTATTTTGAAAGAACAAAATGCTGAACTTACTAAAAGAATTACTGATCTTGAAGTATATATTGCAGGTCTTGAAACAAAGAAAGACAAAGACAACTCAAGTCTGCACGATCAAATCGAGAAACTTCAAGAGAAAGTAACAACTCTTCAAAGAGAAAATGCTGATATGAAGAGTGAGAAAGACAAGAGTGAAAAGGGGAACTCATATTTACGAAATCAAATAAAAGGAGTTCAAGAAAAGACAACAACGTTGGAAAGTGAAAACGTTGAATTGAAGAAGAAGCTTTCTGAACATGAAGGAGTGTCACCTTCTTCAAAGAAAGTTCTTAAAGAAAAGGAAGTAATTGAACGTAATTATATAAAACTTTTGAAACAAATCTCCGATTTTGAGAAAGTTTTATATCTTGAAAAAGAGAAGCAAGAGAAGGAAAGAAATGAATTTGAAACAGAACGCAAATCTTTTGAGATTAAAAGTTCTGAACTTTCCGTGAAAATCACTGAATTAGAAAATCTTTTGAAAATGGAAAGAAAAGATTTCACGGAAAAGAAAAATCTCTTTGAAAAAGAAAGTAAAACCCTTAAAAAGAAAAATATGGAAATTTTCAAAGAGATTACTAATAAAAGAAATTTTTTGGAAAAAGATTTTGAATCGGAACGCATATATTTTGAAGATGTGATTCTTAATCTTACCAAAAGATTATCTGGTTTATCAGCGTATATTATGAAGGATCAGTTGATCAAATCTGATCTCCAAAAGAAATTTGATCTAGTGTCTAAAGAGAAAAATGTTTTGACAAACAAAGTTAAAGAACTTGAAGACATCATTTTTAAATTTGATGTCTCAAAGCAGACCAGTCATAATTCTATCTTTCAGACTCCATTTGTTGATTCAAATGATTCTGAATGTTCTTTTAAAACTGCTTCAAGTTAAAGTTTTAAAAACATTTCCTCTAAACAATTTAATAGATCAACTGATTTCTTAAAAGATCAGATTCGTTCAACAAATCTCTTCTATAATCCTCTTCTTGATAAATCAGAGAACAATTCAAAGGTGCCTAAAGCTAATACTTCCAAATCTGAAGAAGTTCCAATCTTCAAGAGGGTGAAGATGGAATGGAGAGTCAAAGGCACAACAATTCTGAAGAAAGAAGTGTCAAAATCATCTGCTTCCACATCAAATGCCAAGAAGAGCAATACATTTCAAGGTAAATCTTTTGTCAAACCTGATTTGGTTTATTCTGTAAATCAATTAATCAGGTTAGCTCAAAAGAAAATTTGTTGTTCTTACTGTGGAACAAATGATTTTGTGCATAAAAATTATACTTCTTTTTGGTACGGTACTTATAGTATTCCTTCAAAGAGATCTACACCTAACCCACTAGGACCCAAGTGCCATTGGGTACCAAAATCTACTTAATCTCTTTTTGCAGATTTAGAAGCAAAGCGTTGAACTCTCGGAAGAAGATTACTTGTACCATTAAGGGGGAGTAAAGAGACAATGGTTTCTAAACACATCAGTTTAGAACCCGGATTTCAACGTCTATGGTTTCTAAACATATCAGTTTAGGACCCGCACTTAAAAGTGACTTTGGTTTCTGAATACATCAATTCAGGACCCGTGCTTCAATGTTTTTGGCTTTTGAACATATCAGTTCAAAACCCGTACTTCAAAGACTAAGACTTCTAAACAAATCAGTTTAGAACTCACACTTCTCAGGTAATATCCTTAACTGTTATATCTTTTTACTTCAAGAAACGTGGTAAAAGGTAACTTTGGATTATATTTTGCTTCTACTGATTTGAAAAATTGAATCTTTACAAATTTAATTCAATGAGATGAAATTTTCAATTTTCATTCAATGAATTAAATGTGTGCTAAAAGATGATTTTACAAGTATTTTTGTATTATCTGAGTTAGATTTGCTTCAACTTTCACCTCTGAAATAAATCGAAAGGTAAGCAAAACATGAATGAAATTATGTTGTATGCTCAAAGTTATGTGAATCTGGATATATATAGAATATAATGCTCAAAAAGCCTATATGTCAGAATGATGGATGGAAACGAAAATATGGGGGAAGCACTATGTTTTAGAACCAAGTGATTGAGATATCATTCATATTTTGTGATGGAAATCCGAACTTATATAGAATATCATTTAGTTTGAAAGTTTGTACCTGTGGCCTTTCTGGTTTGGGAGAGTAAGTCCTAAGGGGTGCTCGACACCTAGTCCCTAAGATCAACTGGTCTGGGATCGGCTGACCCAAATCCTGCAATAGAACCAGATAGAAAGCCATGTTCTACTGGTACAAATGGGTTTAAGATATATCGATGTGGCCTTTCTGGTTTGGGAAATTAAGTTCTAAGGGGTGCTCGACACCTAGTACCTAAGGCTAACTGGTCTGGGATATGCTAACCCAAATCCTGCTATAGAACCAGATAGAAAGTCATGTTTAACGATGTATCTTATTCTTACTAAACTCTTTGATTAAAAGATGCCAATGTGCACAAATCAAAAGATGCCAATGTGCACAAAATCAAAAGATGCCAATGAGCACAAAAGAAAAGATGCCAATGAGCACACATCTCTTGAAACTTGGGAAAATACAAAGTCGCGATAAACCCGTAAATTTGTGAAAATTCTGATTTTGGACAAATAGTGTGAGTAGAGAAAAGTATTCTTATATGTTTTAGAATTGCATATGCTTGAAGCTAATCATATTTCCCATGCTAGCACACCAAATAGATTTAATAAAGGGTTGAAACTGAACATTTTTTAACTTGATATACAATGATGACTTGTTCTTGAATCCAAACACATGCATTTGATTTCATTTGATTGAAAAATCTGTTAAATTTCATTAAGTTGAATTTCTTTTGTAAAGTTTTTTTCAAATGATCAAATGTTTGTAGTTATAAAATGAAATTCAATGAATTTTATTTTCCTTGTGTAAATTTGTTTTAAAATTTGTGCTACAATTTCAAATACTGTACGTTATTGAAATATATGCATACTTTCAGGGGGAGAAAACAAATTGCTCCAGAATTCTTACTTTGAGGGGGAGCAAGGTTATCCACTAAGGAGGAGATTGTTAGCAATACTCAAAGACTCGACTGAAATTGAAAATGGTTTTCGATGATTATGATGCTCACCATCATCGAAAAAGGGGGAGAAAAGTTTAATTTCAATTTCATGTCAAAGAGCTTTCAAATCAAAGATATTTCAAGTCAAAGATTCGTGAACAAAGACTGAAGATTAGGGGGAGAAGGATCATGTGAAGTCCAAATGTCACCGAATTTGGTTATCTTAGTTCTGAGTGGTTCTCGGAATGCGCTTACACCTAAAAGTTCAACAATGTGGATGGTTTCACATCTTTCTGATCCAAACTCTAATCGTTTCTGATTCATCTTGTTCCGAATTGATGGTTCTATATAAAGATATGAAATCCATGTTCAAGACTTGAAGACAATCTGTTAAAGATTGTATTGAAGAAGGTTGACTTTTCAAAGAAAAAGACAATGACTTTTCATGTTTGTCTGAAGATTCTTCAAAGCTGAGTTCTTAAAGAGTGTCAAAGCACATAGTTCGCCGTGAACTAGTGGAGATAAAGCTATTTGAAGATGGTTTGATAGAGTGTCTGTTTGAGAAGATTGACTTTACAAAGAGCTGAAGACTACTGTCATTTTTTTAAAATCTTGAATCCAAAGGGGGAGATTGTTAGAGCATTATTGTATTCAAGATTTACTGTAAAGTCAATGTACTGTATGAGTCTATACAGTATTGTGAATGCCTTTATACCTTGTATGTTATGGGTATAAATAGGCTTGTCTAGATCATTTGTTTGTAACCTTTTGTGAACAACTTGTAGCATTAGTCATTTGTACTTTGAAGATCAATATATGGATGACAAGTTCTTTTTAGATTCTCTCTCTACATCATTCTTGATTTCTTGCTAGATTTGGGATTTCACAAACTCAACTTTGTAGAAGAAACCAAAGCGATCATTGAACATAAAGTTTAGAAGGAACAAGGAGGTATCCTTGGTATTAGTTCACTGGTATTATTGTCATGGGTCAGAAGCAATATGGGAAGTCGAATCAGAAATGAGGAATAAAATTCCACATCTTTTTAATTAAAACTTCAAGGACGAAATTCTTGTAAGCAATGAAGAATTGTAACACCCAACTTCTATATTAGTTAAAATTCAATATCTTAAGCTGAAAATACAAGAATTTTGATTCAATCAAGTACACCAAAAGTTCCAGCAGTTGTAGCCTTTATTAAATAAACATATTATCGATGATAAGTAGTGCGCAAGTGACCTACAAAGCAAAGTATGAGAAAGTAAAGCTATATGGATAACGTAGCAAGCCTAATAAGCATGATAAAGAAATCTAGTGATGAGTTGTAACGGTTAAAATAGTGTGTTGGCAAAACCAAGTGATGAATCAACAAAGCTAAGGTATGAGGTAAAGCTAAGTAATAGCAAGTACATCCTAAGAAACATGATATGGCAAAGCTAAGTAATAGAAAGTACATCCTAAGAAGCATGATATGGCAAAGCTAAGTAATAGCAAGTACATCCTAAGAAGCATGATATGGCAAAACTAAGTAATAGCAAATACTTCCTAAGATGCATGATATGGCAAGCTAGAAACACGACAAAGCAAGCTAGAAATACGACAAAGCAAGCTAGGAGCACGATGTGTCAAGATTTTCTAATCCTAAAGTATGAGGTGTCAAAATCTAATAAGAGTTCAACCTTGAAAGCAAGAGGGACAAGTAATTGATGTTTTGTTTTTAACTATAAATAGAGGTAGCAACAAAACCATTAGGATCATACCAAATATTTTCACTCATTCTCTTAATACACTATTAAGCTTGAAGCAAGAAAGCAAGGGAAAGTTAGTCACAACTAAAGTAAGTACATTATGTGATTTTGAGATACATACATGCTACATGAAACTATCTTATGCATTATGAAAGTCTTTAGAAGATATTTTGGCATGTTTGTTGTACATGAAATTATGATAAATTTTTATGATCAAGGTATATGATGGCATGTTATGGTACAAGCATGTGTATTTTTTACATTCAAGGCATGAAAAGTTTTATATATGTTATATATGACCATTAATATCCAACGTACGGGATATGTTACAAGAAGGGACGTCTTGCAAACGGACCTTATGGGGTACCCTTTATGGACATGGGGTTTATTGAACCTCAAGGCAAGTATGGCATACTTACATGTGACAAGTTGAGATCTCAAAAGAAAGTTTTATGCATGACAAGTATTTTATAAATTGACAATTATTATGAAAGTTATTTATTTTATGAAACCATGACTACTTATTAAGGTTAAAGCTTATATATACTTCATGTATGCATCTCACGAGAGGAGTAAAGAAGAACTTCATGAAATAGTACTACAAAGTTCAATAAAAATGTTTATTGTATTACAAGTCTTAAGTTACGTTTCCGCTATATTTTAACTCTTGATGTAATAATTGAATCATGAAATAAATAAAGATTTGTTGACTGTAAGATTTGGATAAACAAAGTAATGGCACCTATTTTTGGAAATCGGGGCATTACATGTGGTGACTGTTGTGGTTAGTAACATGGGAGGGATGTTGTGTCTGAGTGCCAATTTATGATTAACTGGTTTGTAGTGCCTAAGAGACTACTTTATGACTAAATGATTTATGGCATTATGTCAAAGTGATTTTACTGAATTATTTCTCTGACAAATATTTACTCACTAGACCGTATGGTTTAACCCTCATTTTGTTTTAAAAAATATGCACTTTAGGTTAAATTTATATTGGGATTGCTATCCTTTGCAAAAAGGTATGCGGTTATTATTATGGTAATATTGTCGGGTTAATTATGTTTTCGGTTACCGATTCTGGTGACTATAGATCTGTGAGAATTTAAATCTCATGTTGGATATATTACTCCGTTGTTGCATATTAGTAGGATATTGGATTTTTATGTTAAAGGATATTTGTTTGATTAATTCGTTAATATTTTACTTATTATTGTGGTTAGACATATTCTTACCATCGTTGTATTTGAGATAAATCTGGAAATATTATTTTAGTCGAAACTTTTTGAATCATATTTAGATGGTTTCATTTATTGTGGTTAAATTTAAAAACCCGGTCGTTACAGTATAAGTTTATGTAATTTACTAAAACTACTTAATATTCAAAAAAATGTTATAGTTAAAAATATATGATAATATAAATTTAACTAATTTTCTTAAACTAATTAATATACATTAAAAAATGATCAATTAATAAAGATATATCAAGTATATAAAAATGTTGTAATTTAGCACCGGTTTAAGTGACTTGGTTAATTTTATAATTTTATATCTAATTTAACTATATTATTTTTTTCGTATAATAATTAGTTTTAGTAAATCACTTACACATTACGATAAGAAAATAAATCTGGTAAAAATCTCAGTATAAAGTATTGACATACATATCAAATTAAAAAGAATAAAATAATTTTTGTTATAATAATTTGTTTGACTAAAAAATAATTATAATTTAAATAGTTTAAATTTCAAATGTGGTGTTTTTCATGTATTTGGTTATGTTTATCCGTTACTTTTTTGAATTTGAATATGGAACATGGTTATCATGTATAAGGAAGGATTAGGCAAGGAGATAAACATTTTGGGAGAAGGCGAGAAGTGTGATATAATATATGATTACACGACACGTGAGTGTGTTTAATCATATATGATTAAACGTCTATGTATTGTCAATGTAACATGTGTTTAATCATATATGATTAAACTTGTATATCATATATGCATGATATCACACTCCTCGTCTTCTTGCATAATGTTTAGCTTCTCGTTTAAACGTGTCCATATCATGTATGTTGCTTATGTTCATTAGTTAGTTATATGAATTCAAATATGATGATATCATTAACATTTAATGTTGAATTGTAAGTAATGTGCTTTAACTAACGATACTTAATGCATAAAAAGTTGTTTTCAAAACCTTTAACCTAAATGCTTTATAAATTAGAATAGATAATTTAACTTAATTGAATTTAATCATATTTAATTGAATAATTAAGAATGGAAGGGATATGGTTTCACATATAGTATATAAATGGGCCAAATCCAAATGATTGATTTTCATTAAGCTTTTGAAAACCCTCGTTGCAGAAAAACGTTTTTTCAACCACTCTCGTATGAACCAACTATATATTTTAGTGTCTACAACACAATGAACAAGAGGCATCTCCTCCTCTTTCTCATATGGTGTGCAGGATTAAAGATTTCTGCCATTAAATATGTGTATTAATGTTACACTATCTTAGTTCATTTTGATTGTTTCCTGATTTAGGCAATGAAATTTTAAATTTCCGTTGTGCATATGCTATCATAACCAAATAAGACAAACCTTAATATGCATGGACATACTTATAGATTTGGTCTTAATCTTACAATGTGTTATGTTGAAACCCAAAAAAACAAGATTTTGGGTGAATAGTTTCATTCATTTAACAAAGATGCAATAGTTATTTTGAAATATAAAGCACAACATAAACGGACAATTCTACTTGTATAATTCCATGACCCAAAAGTTGCAAACGTGGCATTCCTTTTTTATCCCAGTGAATCCAGCACCTTTAGCCAAGGTAAGAAACTCATCCTCAGTGCGCTCCTTTCCACCGGGATTTTGGGTCATCATGATAGCATCCATATGCATGGTAGCTTTCACAGAAGTGCTTGTATCTGGCAAAAATGGAAGAACTGCCTCTACAACAATAACCTTTCCATCATCAGGCAAAGCCTTGTAGGAATTTTTTAGCAACTTTATGCAATGATCATCACTCCAATCATGTAGTATCCACTATTAAAAATTCATAGTTCATCAATTAACGAAATGTCAAATTCAAAGCATATACAGTTTTGGGACAAATTACCTTCATAAAAATGGCATCACCTTGCGGAACATCATGAAACATATCCCCTCCAACATGTTTTATACCTATATTTACAACAGATAAAATACGAGTCTTTTCGCATTTGTAAGATAACAAAGAACAAACTTACCGGGATAAAGCGGTGCATGTTGTATCACATGTGGCAAATCAAAATTAATTCCATTAATGGTGGGATATTTCGATATGATCGTATTGAGAGTGACTCCTAGACCACCTCCCACATCAACCAAGTGTTTGAACTTGTCAAAACCACGGTAGCACATGAGAATTTCCTTGATCACAAGAGTAATATGATTTACCATGGCATTGTTGAAAACCTCATTGAACCTCGTATCTAATGATGGATATTCAAAAGCATTTGCTCCATGAACCTTGTCAAATGGAACACCTCCTTCAACCACTGAATCTTTAAGTTTAAACCTTGTTCCATAAACAAAAAAATGTCGAATCAACGAATGAAAAGCAATTAAAAAAATGTCAAAGCATTTCTACGCTTTTTAATTACATAGTAGAACATAAACATTATGAATCATACACTTATACTAAAAAATCAAACTAAATACATCATTTTGTCCATTTTTTATCAAATATTTTGATACCAGTTATCGATAACAGTGAAATGAACATTATTTCATTGCACCAAATTGATCCCTCAACATTTTCTTCCCAAATTGGCCAATTATGGAGATATTAACAAATCCAATTGACTTGTTAAAACATGGATATGGACTTATAAATAGAAAAATACGATAGAAACTCTATAGTAACTTGTAGATAGTGGCAACATATGATTTGAAGTCGGAACTATATTATGCTTCTTGTTGTTTATATAATGCATTATCAACACATAGCATAAGCTTATCTTCATATGAATCTCTAAGGCTTTATACTAGTGTACATGAGCTCTAAAACCCTGATTTTCTAGAAGAATCTAATCAACAAGTTACAAATGCTGATACATGGACTAGTCTAGACTCGTATCTTAAGATCAACATAAAAGGTTGTGTAAAGACCAATGTGATATCCTAGATGTTAAGGCCTCTTATTTCTATGTCCCAGCTTCGACAATCAATCCCCCAAACCCACCCTTTTAGACTCCTTCGGGTAGCTAAAAAAGGGAACATTTCTTTTACCTTTTAGACGTATATAACTAAGAAAGGTTTATGACAAATGGTTAACAAGTGCACTCTTAGGCTATGTTTGGCAAACTAGCTGATAAGCTAGCTTATGACTTATAAACTAGCTGGTAGCTGATAAGCTAGCTGATGAAAAAGTCGCGTTTGGCAAAAAGTAGCTTGTAAGCATTTAAATGACCAAAAAGGACATATTAAAAAATAGTTAAAAAATAATAATTAATATTAATTAGGGCATAATTGGAATATTTACAAAAAGCTACCCATAAGCTACTCCAAGTAGCTTTTCAAAAAGCTAGCTTATAAGCTAACTTATGATCATCCAAACATGTACCCAAAAAATAAGTTAACTTATAAGCTAGTTTTTTTTGCCAAACAATGCCTTAGTACAACCACATAACCAAACAAATAGCTAGAAAACAAACAACAATTTGCTAACCAATGAAAATATATAGAAAAACTATTTCACCAATTTAAAAAAATCAATAAGAAAAAGACAGATCAATATGTATAACCATTAATCGTTAAGAATATTTGTTGATATTTTTTAATCTAATCACATTAGAAACACAAAATAGAAAACATTTATTTATTATATTCAACAACAAAAGTGTATGCAATTGACAAGAAAGCAATATTCAGTTGTTCATGGACCCGGCCGTCCAGCCCACCAGCAAAACGGGTTTAGACAACCATTTTAAAATTTTTAGACAAGTTCAAATGGGACCGTTCAAATTAATGGCCCGACTCGGGCAATGAAAGAAAGATTTCAGACAGACCCGTCTAGCTCGTTATATAATTATATATAATTAGTTTTTTCAAATAACTAATTTTATTAAAAATGTTTAAAAGTAGTTTTGGATTGGTCTCCCTTTATTGAGTACTAACCACCTCCCAAATATACTTATAATACGTCTCGAATCTCGTTCTTGAAATATTATATGGTTAAATATTTGTTGATGAAGAATCTAGACTTCAAAGATTAATAATCGTTGAAGTGGAAAGTCCATACTCCGTAATTAGTATGTTTCACGTTTTTAGTTGGAAAAAACTATTTTTTTGGATAATTTTACATAATTTACCATTTTAGTTAAGCTTTTTTAATGCAAGTTTTTAAGCATGTTAGGCCATTGGCAAGTCCGGTCCATTTATAAGATGGGTATGGGCAAGTTCATATGCCCACAAAAACGGATTTGAGTTTGCTATATTAGGCCTGCCCATAAAAAATAATATGTTATGTGCAACCCATGTTTTAATAAACTATTTTATATAGAATCAAAAAATAACACGTGCTATTTAAATGTGTTGTAATAAAGCATCCTATGTAAAGGCATTGTAATAGGTTTATAGAACGTTTTTTGATGTCTTAAAAAGTTTTTTAAGACATTTTTAATACAAAGTGTCGTATAAAATAGCTAATACGGCTTTATTATAAGACATTTTTTCAAATAGTGTCATATAAAATAGCTAATACAACGTTTTTAATATAAAAATGTCCTAAAAAGTTGTTATGACGCCCAAAAACGTTCTATAAACTTATTACAACACATTTAGATAAGACACTCTAATTTGTTGTTGGTACTATAAATTAATTCTAATAAAATGGTTTATTAGGAGGCTTAGAAATTTTTGCGTCCTATAAACCAAATTTTGTTATTATGAATGTTTGCGGTTTGAAAGATTTTAACACTACCCGACCCAAATAAAAGTACAACTCAACCCAATCTAAACCGTAAGGGTTGGGTTAAAACGTTGGTACATCATTTTACAATCTAGCTAAGTGATTGTATTAAACGGTAAAATTAAAATAAGAGCATACAAATAAAGCTACAATTATATGAGATATTAAAATATATTTACATGAGACTTTCTCCTAATATTAACAATTACATATCTATACATCTATATCTATACACCTTTATTAAAAGAATAAAGCAGTTTTTGCAGTTTTTTTCAAGACTTTGAAACGGTTTTTTTTCTTAGCCACGACCTCCCGCTCCCGTCTCCTTCTCCACGATCTCACAAACCCCTCTCCAACGACCTCTCCCTTCCCTGGTTTCTCATATCTTCTCTCTTACCCTAATTGCAGGCCTCTCTACTCAATCAAACGCTCCACATGGTTTGCGCCTCTTTTTCTACTTTCTCAATTGAACAATCTAGGGTTTTTAAAGTTCGAACCATGAGTTACATTTGAATTCGTTTGAATTCTTGTTTTGGTAAATGGGGGTTCGTTGGCGTTGCGATTTTGTCTCTGGCTTCCATCTTTTCTTCAAGTTTTCAGCAGATATGGTGAGATTTTCTTGTTGTCAATGGATTCATCGCCAACGTCACCATCGCCGGTAAATTGGGAAGCCCTAGATCCTCTGGTCACCGAATTCGCCAAATCTGAGAACTTAATCGAACATTTGTTAGGTCCATGATCTTCATACAATCCAAGTATTGTGTAACAAGATGATGAAGAACATTATTGAAAAGGAAATCTAACCTAGAGAGAACACAAAGTGATTAGAGATCTACATCTTGTATTAATGAATTCACTTCTTACAAACTACAAGTAAAGACCTATTTATAGTCTTCATCACTTGCTACAACAGTTAAGCATAAGCCCTTTAACATAGCTATTGCTTTACAAAACTTTCTATTATAAAGGACAACTTCAGTGTCCTAACAACATTCGTCTCCTTCTGCTTCGCCTTCTTCTTCATCATCATCTTCCTGTTCATCTTCTTCTTACCACCATCGTTTGCCGATTCTCCCAGTCAGACGATTACTGCAATTCGGTGACATCGAATCCACCACTGATCTATTATGTCTCCACGCTCCGTCCGTTCTCGATGATCAACGCCTCCTTTCTGCAGAAGCAGGTAAACGATTTGTAATTTTGTTTTGAATGACAAATTTTGTTTGGTAACTTGCTAAGAGTTTGCTTATGTTTGATGGGACAAAGAAATCTATTGGACTTTTGAGGAAAGGAACTGAAAATGATCGTAACTCAGCTTGGTAAGTTTTTTTTTGGTATCAGGATATGTGACATGTGTTAGCAAGCTTACTTTCTAAGCAATCATTGAAGCATGTCATTCTGTTATATTGTATAGAAATCCTCAAGTAGTTGATTTTATCTTCATTGTTCTATCATTATTGGTTATGTAGTTAACTTTGTCTTCTTAAAAAGCCTAAACCCAGAAGTCACTACACCTGTAATATCTATATCTATATTATACTATTAATGTATATGTCATATTGAGCAGTCATGTCTTTTGGTCTCCCCTACTCTGGATCTTGTTCTCCCACTGTTTCTTTCTTGCTTTTTCTGTACTTCCCAAATGCATTTTGGCTCATCTGATTCAACCATTTTTGGCAATGTGTTAATGATTAAGCCGATAACAAACACTTATGTGTGGTTGGGAGAATAAGCTCCTCATACCATTAGCCTTTTATATTACCTTATGCTGATGCTATTAGCTACTGATTTCCATGTACTTATTACCATTTTGGATGCTTGAAGGCTGGAATGCATATATATGCAAGAGCATCAGCGAAAGGGAAACGTGTTCAGGTAAAACCGGTTCATCTGTTCTTGTGATGATCAGGCGGTTTTTCTTAGTGCAACTTCATAGCCAATTCCACTTGGAGTTTGTGGGTAATGACTTGCTTATATCAATCCTTGTAGTCCAATATGGGAGCTAAAAATCATGGCATCGTCATGCCTGATGCAAGCACCGATGCTACTTTGAATGCTTTAGCTGCTGCTGGGTTTGGAGCTGCAGGGCAAAGGTGCATGGCTTTGAGCACGGTCGTTTTTGTCGGAGACCCAAAAGAATGGTATTCTTACTCTACTTTCTTTTACCTCTTTTTGTTTATTATAATTAGTTAATTACTGAACTGGAATATTCCTATATGGACAGGCAAATTTATTCTGATTGTCTGAACTATATTTCAGGGAAAATGAGTTGGTGAAGCGTGCCGAGACATTAAAAGTAAATGCAGGAACAGAACCTGATGCAGATTTAGGTCCAGTAATTAGCAAACAGGCAAGTATTCTTTATATTGTTCTTCCAAAAAAGGTACATTTATATGTATATGTGGACCACCATCTTAAAGTAAGCTGCATAGTGACCGCTACTTAACAGCAACTACTCTTAATAAAATCTACATCTAACTGTTTGCGCGTTCACCAGGCAAAAGAACGAGTGTGCAGATTGATCCAGAGTGGAGTTGAAAGTGGTGCTAGACTACTGCTTGATGGAAGAGATATTGTGGTATTTTTTAATTTCGGTTTCTTTTCTAAATTCGAACTCATTTTTCAAGTTTTAATACTACCTTCTTGTTTATAAGTTCCTCTTTTTCGAATGTTCTTTTTGTGTTATTTTGGAATAGGTTCCAGGATACGAACAAGGAAACTTTGTTGGGCCTACAATCTTGTCTGGTGTTACCGAAGATATGGAATGTTACAAGGTATGCTTTATTCATAATCTCATTGTTCAACTATTTATGGTTCCAATAAAAAAAACGATTTTTTTTGATAATTGGATTATGGTTTTAAGTTCTTTAACATGCATCTTTTTGCAGGAAGAGATATTTGGTCCAGTTCTTCTTTCTTTGCATGCAGGTCTGTTAATACCTTATACTTGATATAATTGATTACTAATTAAGGGTTTTGATCTTCTGGTTGCACCTTATGTGCAGGCTGACAGCTTGGAAGAGGCCATAAATATTGTCAACAGAAATAAGTAATTTCTCCATAAAAACGGCTCTTAATATTGAAAGAAGTTTCATTTATTTGATTCAGTATTAAAGAGAAGCTTCTTGTGCAGATATGGCAACGGAGCGGCTATTTTTACATCATCTGGCGTGGCTGCTAGAAAATTTCAAACTGATATTGAAGCCGGGCAGGTACACACAATTTTTACACATAGAGATGAATTTATCTATTTTCTCGGAGGGTAAAATTGGTATTCTTGTTCAGGTTGGCATAAATGTTCCAATCCCAGTTCCATTACCATTTTTCTCGTTCACGGGCTCCAAGGCATCTTTTGCGGGCGACCTTAATTTCTATGGTACGTGGTAGCTTAAATCAATCAATTGTGTTATTATACTCTTAATAATGTAGCAGTTAGTCCAATAGGTTAAGAAATGTGAATTTGCAGGGAAAGCTGGGGTTAACTTTTACACCCAGATTAAGACTGTGACTCAACAATGGAAGGATTTAGCAGGTGGATCTGGAGTTTCTCTTGCAATGCCAACTTCCCAGAAGTCTTGATAGGTGAATGAATAGGTACCTATAAATAAACAAAGCTGAATGTTAATTACATTTATATCCCTTGTTTTATATGTTAATTACTGGTCCTGTTCTACCTCTTCTCTTGGTGTAGTAACCGGTCCTCGAACCATATTGCATAACCAGAAAAGGCTTAACCATTCCTCCCTCCCCCTTTCCGGTCAAAAAGTGGGTCTGGTCCGTTTGATCGTCTCTAAATTTATGCGAATGATGATCAAACGTTTATGGATGGTTTTTGGACGTATCTTTTACAAATATATTTGGACCGATTGTGGTCGGTCAATCGGCTCCAATACATGTGGAATCTCACATACTTTGTTTCAGTTTTACCAGGATTTTGTTTTCAAACTATATACATTGATGATCCTGACTTTTCGATTTCATAACACTCAAGATCCATATAGTTAACACTGTCAGTTAGCAAATTAGCAATTGTCATGAGGGACTAATCAGTCTTCGGGCACACCGGGACCAAAAGTATAATTCGCTCTAAAATTTATTATGATTCATGCCTTTTTTTTATTAAGATATTTTATACATCCAGTCACACCAACTTTTTAAAATTAAAGTACATATTAAATAAAAAATTTATTTATATAAAAACCATTAAATTGACAAATTTATTCGGTTTTGATGCTTTTCCGATGAAGCTATGATTTGGGTAAGATTTCTTCACTTTTCTTGAAGTTTTTATAAGGTTCTGTTTGTTTTCGTTTATGAAGATGATGGTATTCTTTGTTCCGGTAACATTAAGGATGTCAATTTTGAGGTTTAAACTTTAAAGTGATGACCAATAATAAACTCAAAAACCCCAGTTTTAATAACATGAAATTGGATCTGAAATATTATCATTTGGTAATGATGAACCAAAATGGATTTCAATCCAAGAAATTCATTACCGACATCGGAGCAATAGTCAAGCTCTAATCCATAAATACTTCCATCTCGTGGTTGAATTCATGGCATCTACTGGCTCATCGATGTCAGATCCATTGCATTGTCAGATATCGAAAGGGTATAATTAATGTACTTAATTAAATTAAATGCGGCAATTTAATCAGGGACTTTATGCAATACCTATTAATCATAATGGAAAATAACACAGTTCTTGAAGATCTTATCAGCAGCAAATAGTTTTTGATATTATCAATCTTGATGGTAGATTTTGCACCACTTGTAGCATGAAAGTATTCTAATTTTTGGCTGATTATGACATCAAGTTAAACTGAGAACATAATTTGTGTTGATAATATTGGCAGGTTCAACTGGAACCCACTTCTTCGTTTGCATTTCTCAGCAAAAATGTATATGGGACTCCAAATATACTGGAATGTTTCAAGCATCCATGGACATCTTTAGAGAGGAAGGTCTTTCTCTGCATAAGCCATTTCTATATCATTAAGCCACTACCAAAAAGTCATGTATAACTGACCGAGTAAGCTGTGAGTCCTATTAAGTCATTAAGCTACTAACAAACAAGCCCTAAGCTGCAGAGAAACACTCGTATATGGTTGAGTGAGTAAGCCTTCCAAACCATTAAGCTCATGAAGTTGTAAGTAAATGACCCCCAAGTGGTGGTTTTCTGCAGGTTCACCCTCATACCTCTATCGAAGACTTGAATGAGCTGTCCACCCTTCTTCAAGTACCTTTAGTGGCAGACACATTGAATCGTGGTAGTGAAGTGATAGCTGCTGAAATTATGGTGAATGTTTGGACGGCTTTTTGTTGTTTAGACACCACAGCGACAAAGTTATCTGTGATCGAGAGTGTTTTCAAGCTAAGAGAAGCCCAACCGAGTGCCATTGTGGATTAAATAAGGAAGTCTTTGATTCGATACCCACAATAACCATGGTTAGTTTTTTAGACTATGGTACTTACCTGCTTTATGTTTGTTTTTGCTACATACATTTCAGTTTTTGGTTGTAATGAAATGTATGCTTTCATTAGTTAACTATATGAAACGTAGTTATATTTCTTTCATTAAAGCTACTGTTAGAAACTTATTTGGTTTCTGGTATATGTTTTTACGATCACTTTGGTATGTGCTTTGTGTTGATATATCAACAAATCATATTAAATGTAGATCTTGCTACACTTGTATTTGTATCAATGATACTATAAATCGACTGGATAAGTAATAAATAAAACAAATATAAAAATTTACTCCAAATATCTACAATACTTTATTAAAATCCTAAAATGGTTTTTTTGAAATTTTAAGATGAAAGCATGCCGTACAACCCTCTTACGCACATTCACTCCCACTCCACACCCACTCTTCCGTGAAAAAATATATTTTACGATTATTCTTGAATTTTTAAGAGTTACAAATATAAGTACAAGTTTAAAAGTTTCAAAACAATTCATGTTCAACATAATAAATAAAAATACAGTTATTTTTAATTTTAAATTACACTTTACACCATTAAAAGTTACTTATTTAATTTATTTTATATTAACCGTCTTTTCATTTTACACTCTTATCATATTAACATACACAATCGTATATAAACTAAAATACATTAAACAATCATGTTTCTTTTTTACAAATTATACCATTATAATTGTCTCGTAAAAACCTTCAAAATGTGCTCAAATATTATGGATTTGAAGGCCCTACTATCGAGTGGATCTTTATTAATATTTTTTTGAACAATTGACCATATTGACGTTTAATTTTATACATCCGATATGCGATTTAAAATGCATAAAACCATAAAATTGTCATCATGTGGTGGAGAATAAAACTTAACATTGTTATGTTATGCTTTTGTAAATGCATTTGTAATTTAATTATAAATTTTGAATTTTATAACGAGCATAAACTTTATATTGTCGATTTACAGAGAAGATTGATATCCCGCCGCATTGCGCGGGCATGGTGACTAGTATATTAATTAAGTACTTAATAATATGCATATTAGATTCATGATATAAAAAAAGGATAGGATCATGTTCATTAAATTATGTTAGGTTTAAATGACCCTAATTCAATCCCAACCTAATAACTGTGATATAAACATTTTTATAACTTGATTAGGTACTAAGTGACTTCAAGTTTGAAGCTATTTCGGGTTGGATTGGGCAGACGGGTTTTGTGCATGCACCCATACCATCACACTCGTCCATGGGCCAAGAATATTAGAATTTGTAATAATATTAATTACTTTTTCTTAATTTTATGAGCATAAACCAATATAAACGGTTAACTTAATAAAGAGAATGCATACATTTTAATCATTATTAATGATCTATATTAAATAATTTAATTAGTTTATAAAAAATAATCTAATCGATATTATTATGAAAAGTTGGATACATTATTGATTACTTCTTTATGCTAATATTTATTTACACAAGTTATAATAATTAATTTTTAACTTTAAACAAATCAAATCATAAAATGATATCTTATTTTATTTATTTTTGTATCCTTGTTGATATATATAATAAGGGCAGTTTCATTTGCAAATTACCATAATTTTGCAAACCGTGCAACGACAACGTACATGTCGATTTCATTGTTTAAGTTAATGATTTTTTTTCATATAATTTTTTTCTTGATTAAATTGTTTCATATATTTGTGTTTTTCAATGTAAAAATGAAAAGTTTAATCAGAATGAGAAAATACATAAAACAATTTCATTAGAATGAGAAAAATATATGAAACAATTTCATCAAAAAGAATTATATGAAACAATTTTATCAAATTAAACAATTTCGTGAACCTGTTTCATTAACTTAACCAATAAAAACGACGGTTTGCACGGTTTGCAAAATTAAGGTGGTTTGCATTTAATCTCTACCTTATATATATATATATATATATATAAAGGGAGTTGTAAGTGTGTTTGTAAGAAGAGATGCATTGAGAGTGTCATTTGTGTAATAGAGAGAGATGACATTCTAGAGAGAGAGTCTAGAGAGAGAAAGTGGATCTCACTCCATTCTTGTATTCTTTCTCTCATCTATCAAAGATCTCTTTGTTCTTACATTGTTACTTGATAAAGATTGGACTCACACAATTCATTGGTTTTAAACAAGGTTGTTACAAGATTTTTTGTTTTATATTTCTTTTATGACTTAAAATAATCGTTACAAAAGTGTTCCTCTATGTCTATAACGTATATTATTTAATTTCTTACAAAATCATAATGAATGTAAACCATATATTTCAAAGATGAAAGACTAAGATTGGTTTACAAAGTTAGCACCAGTAGTTGGGTTAACAAAAAAATCAACCACTCTATATATGTATGTATGTATGTATGTGTGTGTATTGTTTTTACCTTTTTAATAAAGAAGACAATAAAATGACCTCTAATTTAAAAGATTTAACAAATTTATTTTAATAATACTAGTTAAAGAAATCATGACCAAGACAAATTAATACCATAGAAATAAATATACCATATGAATCTTAGCCAAATATATTATCAAAATACAAGAACCAAATCCATAATTCACTCTTTATTTTTGATGAAAATTAAAGACAATGTAACCACGAGACTTATAAGCTAGCTGGTAGTTGATAAGCTAACCATTGACTGATAAGCTAGCCAATGAAGATGTCACGTTTGACAAAAATTAGCTTATAAGCATGTAATATGATCAAAAGGACATATTCAAAAAATTATCAATTACAATATTTAATTAAGAATAACAAACAGAAAACTTTATTCGCCATCTTGAACTTTGTCTTTTTATTGGTTGATACAACATGCAGGGACATGCGACCTATTTCTATATTTGAAAAAAGATAACGTTTTTTAGATTCATAAGAACATAAAAAGAAATTTAGCAAGTATTTCTAGATGTTTTATCTTTTTGTCATAACTGAACCTAACCGATTCTATATATTGTTCATAAGGTTAAGGGGTGTTTGGTTGAGGGTATTAAGGGGTAAGGATCAGGGACGGACCTAGACAAATTTTCATACGGTGGCACCATATTTTTTCATACGGTTTTTATCGAAGTGTCTTTCATCTTTTTATCAACGTTCAATATCGTCTGACGTGTTTTTAGCCAAATTTTGGCGTTTTGAGAGATTTTTAACGTTTTTTGCTTGATTCCGGAGGATTTTTAAGTTTTTTTTATCAATTTCGAGAGATTTTTCGGTATTTTTTGTTGATTTCAAGAGATTTTTTCGGTTTTTTTGGTTTAATGGGTATAAGATTTGGGTCTTTTTTCAGTTTAGGTGCACCCCTTGTAGTTTCCAAATGAATACGGTAGCACCTCCTAAATCGATACGGTGACACCTTCACAAAAACAAATTTTTTTACCCTTCGTCGGAAAATTCTTACGGTGGCACGTGCCACCACGTGCCCCTCATGGGGTCCATCCCTGGTAAGGATTCAAAATGATAATGAAAATTGTTGTTTGCTTTGATATAATATAACGTGTCCATTACCCCAAACCCATTAATTTCCATACCTGACCAAATTGGGAGGAATGAAAATTATATTCCCGCTCTATCATCTTTTCTCATACGACCTTTCATCTCTTGATTTTGAATGGATAATATTTTTTATTTTCATGTTGGATGTCACATATTTGAATTAAAATATTATATAAAACAGCTTTTATTGTTATATTGGTTTAACCAAACAACATCAATGCAATGCTCATTCCTATTCCCATTCCACAACATTCCGATTTTCATTTTTATTCTCATTCATTAAAAGATTTAATGGCTACCACTTAAGAATATAATAAGGAAATTAATTGTTTTAGCCATTTTTTTATGATGGTTTCGTTTTCTAGCCATTTTTTCCGATTTTTACTGAAATACCCATCAGGTTCGTAAAAATAAATTCGTAATTGCAAACCTAGCTTAAAAAAATGAATATGGTTGATATTTCAATTTTTTTTTGCATATTGCAACATGGGTCCGTAATTGCAAACCTAGGTAAAAAAAGATTTTTTTAAGAAAAATCAATCAAATTTGAAATTTTTGGGTTGCGAACATGACGGATATTTTAGTAAAAATTGAATGAAAGTGACTAGAAAACGAAACCATCATAAAAAACTAACTAAAACAATTAATTTTTCAATATAATATCTACACCTAACCCACCTACCGGGGGGTAGGGGGACGGGCCCACCGGCGTTGTATGAATGTGATTTTAACCCCATAATAAAAAAATGTTCATTTCTATCTAAAATAAAGAATTATTAAAAAACAACTATTTTACTTAATTTCTTACATTTATAAAATATTGTGTAACTTACCAACTGTCGATAAACACCTTGTCTTGAAGCAATTCCATCAACGCACCTAATGACGCCCCATCTTCGTTCGGAATAAAGTATTTGGCAACGGGGGCAAGTCCATACACTCGAACCGGCACTGATTCACATTCCCGTAGGGTGCAAGTCACAATTGAATGGCTAGCCAACAACCGAAGCATCCTATCAAGCATGTCAGGAGCATCGTGGTTCGTGATCGACAAAGTAGACACAATCTCGTGAGCCGACAGTCGAGCGTCGGGTCCAGCGTTGGCTATAGCCTCCAAGACCCCGAGTTTGATTGTATTTACAAGCACCATTGTCAACGACGTGGATGTAACCAAGTGCATTGCATACGTGAAATGCTCCTCATTACTACCCATTTTCACACACCAATTCACCTCCTTTGTTAATAATACCTTATTTTAAGGGTAGGCTCTATGCCTCTATATATATAGAAAGATGTTATATACATATTATATATATAATATATATATATATATTATATATAAAAAGAATATTTTGAACTTTTCAGATGTAAAAACGACCCCTAATAACAAATAGAGACCAACATTTTCGTCCCTATGGTTTATTGAAACATTGGATTTTGTCTTTACAGTTTAAGAATTACAAAATTTTCCACGTGGTTTTCGTTTTTCTTTGGATTTGCTCCTACCTCTAATAGCCGCATTGGGTGATCCGTTAAGCAATCTCATGTGCACAATATGTGAGGGCAATTTAGACATTTCATTTGTTCTTTATTAGATAGGTTGGATGCATATAATGAAATTTTAATTGCATTTATAAAAAATAAAACCACCGCCACCATTACCCTCTTCCTTCACCATCAACTGCACTTTCTTCCTCCCTAACTTCGGTCATCTTATTATTTTGTTGGGAGCAACCATATATATTTTAAACCTATAATTATAACACAATACCGCAAGTTTCACAGGTTATATCTTTTTTTTTAAATTTGTCATTAAAGACCGGAACACAGGACCACACATGCAAAAATCAAGTAACTAACCAACAAACCAATGCTAATTTATATCTTTGTTTCTTTTAGTCAAATAATGTCACCACTTGAAAAAAATTCTTAGCTAGGTTTGCATCTGTGGGTCACTGTCGACAAGGGCAGATCCACATCGTATAGTATGGTATCGTGTGCAACCACAAATGTGGTTCCACTATATGTAAATATTTTAAGTTTTGTAATGGTGAAATCATAGATTTGGTTGTGTACAACCATAACTATTGAAAGTTTAAAGATTTGTTTGAGGTTTTATATTTAAAAACATGGAAAGTTCATGAAACTGGGAATAAATTAAAGGTCAACTTTTGTTAGTAACTAAGGGGTTGTTTACCAAATTTTTTGTTAAGCCCTCTATATATAAATTTGTCTGCCTCAATAAATTTGTCTGCATAGATTAAAAGGTGTTGCTGTGGGTACTTCTTGATTTACTCATTGGAACAATTTTGGCACTTAAATCTTCATGAACAAATGATCCAGATCTGAGATTGATTGATTGTGGAGAATAAAAGGTGGAGAGAGATAATCAGATTCCATTTTCAAAAGGGTAGGAAATGTCATTTGACCGTCTGAATCTGGACAACATAGCAATTTGTGCTATGCTAATAAGCCAGCTAATTTTTCATTAAGCCATAAGTAAAGATCCCAAAATGTCTGTGCGAATAAGCCGATTCAGTCATTAAGCTCATTAAGCCAAAAGTAAACAACCCCTAATTTTTTGTTTATAATAAAACCATATTTTTGATTAAATTTTATTTTATATTACGATAGTTAATTGGTGCAACCATTTTTAAAATTTACTAGATTTACCTCTGACTGTCGAGCACAATAACTACCCCCTTAATTAAAAGATGTCCGAGAAGGAATTACATGTTACTAACACAACTCATTAAATACTACAAAATAAATTACTTTTACCCACAAAAATCATCCAGATAAATTTTTGTCATTGATTACAGACGGATCGCCCGCAAAGTATCAATGGTTCCGGTGATCACCAACGGATCACCCACAAAATCCATGGGGTAATCCGTCAATTGTTTATATATATATATATATATATATATATAGAGAGAGAGAGAGAGAGAGAGAGAGAGAGAGGCTTGGACATACATTCATATGGGATAATGTATATATGCATGTCAGATTATGCACACATTGTTCACATATGCACATTGGTTTATAAGGGGTGCAACAAATACATGGTTTGTATTTGATTTGTATCATATATATATATATATGTGTGTGTGTGTGTGTGTGGGGGGGGGGGGAAAGGTTAAAACCAGAACCTCTTCACTTTACAAAAATGCAAAAACACATTTTGACTATAGTCAATCACATGTGATACTATACTACATTACATATGATACACATGTGATTATATAGTAGATCATATATGTGATAAGTAAATCAGTGACACGGACAATCTCTGGCGCCGACCTGGTTGTGGGCCATGTCGCCCACACATTACTAGGCCTCATCACGTGTATTATAACATTTGATAATGGGGGTTCGTGATGTGATACTATAATACATCACATGCGATACTAAATCAGAGACGCAAATAACCTTTGCCACGATCGTCACCAACTAGACCAGGCAAACGTGTTGTGTCGTGTCGGGTTTAAAGTTAAACGGGTTGAGAGTGGCTAACCCTAACCCGACCCGTTTAATAAACCGATCAGAAAATCTCAACCCTAACCCGACCCGTCTAACCCGTTTAACATTTATAAAATTAAAAATTAGAAATCGAAAATTCACAAAAAAAAAAATTACAAATCCAAAATTCTAATGAAAGAATTAGAAATCTAAATTTTATAGTTCAAACTTATAAGTTCTAACCAAATACAAAACATTAAAAATTCAAAACATTAAAAATCCAAAGCGTTAAAAAGAAAACTTATAATATATATATATGTATATATATATATATATATATGTATATATATATATGTATATATATATATACATATATATACATATATAAACGGGTTATTCGGATCATTTTCGAGTTGAAAATTTTGACCCTGACTTTACCCGTTTAATTTTCGTGTCGTGTCGTGTCAACCCGTTTACATAAACGAGTTGAAATGTATTACCCAAACCCGTTTATTTCGTGTCGAGTTCGTGTCGGGTTAGCGTGTCGTGTCAGTTTTAGCCAGATCTATCGCCAGCACACCCCATGTCTCCCTACACGTCTTTATCATATGTGAAAAGTGTATTCCCACATTTTCATAAAATGGAGGTGTTCTTGTTCTTTTTTAATCAATGCACCATATTCATTGCGGTGGCAAAGGTGTTGTAATAACCGTGTCCTTTTTGTGAATAAATATTAACTTTGGGGTGTAAAATGTGAAAGGGATAAGTATGGTGTGTTTTGGGAAGTGTATAAATAGGTGATAAACCCTAGGGATCCTAAATTTTCTCAAGAACACT
The DNA here is from genome assembly GCA_033807775.1 of Saussurea involucrata. Taxonomy (NCBI): domain Eukaryota; kingdom Viridiplantae; phylum Streptophyta; class Magnoliopsida; order Asterales; family Asteraceae; genus Saussurea; species Saussurea involucrata. The sequence continues at coordinate 5,996 of JAWVWS010000833.1, read as the reverse complement.
GTGTGCGGCTGAGGTGCGATTGTGGGTGCAAAATCAAGGGTAAGAGTATTTCAGGGTTCTTCAAATTGGGTGTGTGTGGAATCATCTTGCAAGGTAATCCTCAAATTCCTTCTTCTTTACAATCTAATCTTAAGGTCTAAAGTGATGAGGTCTGAGTTGTGTTATTCATCTTGGAAGAAAGGAAATGGAAACTGTGTGTGGGTGTTGTCCCTATTATGCATAGTGTAAATTGGATGGTATAGTGGCTAAGATAATCTGAATCGACTTTTTCCTATGTTAATGGTTAAACACCAAAATGGATTCGCATGAGAAGTGGTCGATTAAATCGGAATTATCTATCAGTGTTCAGGAATCGGAACCATGGAACCGGAACCCATTGGAACCAGAACCCATTGGAACCGGAACTAATGGAAACCGGAACCTATAGGAACCGGAATCCGGTGGAACCGGAACCCGATGGGCACCGGTGTGGGTCGGAAGCCGGATTCGGATCTGGAACTCGGGTATTTTATCAGGGTTTTCTGTAAGACTTATTTAGTCTCGTGTGTCAGGTGTAATTGTAGGCGCGGGTGGCAAGTAAGAACTCCTAGCAGGACTTCAGGTGAGTTTTTTTTTCTGAATCTAAAACCTTTTAAGTGTGAATCCTTATGCATGTTTATAATTGTAAACGTTTGTACTGTTTTAGACTATGCATGGAAGGTGTGATTAAATAATGTGGATATACTGTATATGTGTGGACACGCTATGGCATTGGTGTGAGATGGGGGTGTGTCCCATATGATTAAATATATGAATTCGTTTCATATATGGGTGGTGTGTGCCCTATTACGCTGTCACGGTGTGGGTGACCATATCGTATGCCATTAACGTGTGTATGGGTGTGCTTATCATGTAAGCGTGCTTTGAAATAAACTTGTATAAAACTTTTGGCTGCTATATTATTATAAATGTTGCTATTTGTGGTGTGACTTTATTTTGAAGGAACTCACTAGACCTCATGGTCTAACCCTCGCTTTCAAAACTAAAAACCTTTCAGGTAGAGAGGTAGTTGAGGGTAAGGGTAAGCAGTGAGGTCCGGATGGGCTGAAGGAGCACGGATGAAGATTTTGTTAGATTGTCCAGTAGTTCCTGTACTTTTATATTTGTTCTCAGCTGTAAGCCGGTTGATATGTCAACCGATGAGTTAGAAATTTTTGTAAGACAATTTGGGATATTTGTGCATGCTATTTCATTGTGTTTGGTGTATTTAAATTGTGGGTTGTTACAGTTAGTATCAGAGCCGTAGTTTAAGAGATTTAGGTGACCGGACGGGCCTAAACTTAAACTGTGGGAGTTAGGTAGTACAGCTGAGAACTAGGAGGACCTTAGTGAGACCGGTTGGAACGATTAATAGGGTGGTGAGAACTGTCATGTAAGGTAAGTTGGCAATTGCACCTGGCCAATGTAATTACGAACTTACAGGTACATGTATGTGCTTATTTGCCTTATTATTTTGGAATTGTAGGTTTAATGTTGTTGGTGTTTCTTTGTTAGTCACTAATCATGTTGAGAAGATCCATGTGGGGTGGATCAGAACCGTTCGACGAGGAGATCGAGATGGAAGCACCGGTGAATCCACCTGTGTAGGCGGCCACCCACGGTAGGGGTAGAGGCCGAGGAAGGGGACGGGGAAGAATACCCCGGCGAGCGGTCACTCAGGTGAATGAGAATGTGGAAAGAGCTGGAGTAAGGGCACACGTTACCCGTGGAACGAGGAGCGCAGGAATTCCGCCGGAGCCGGAGGCGTCTCAACAGGAGAGCTCCGCGACCAGGCGGGGAGCGGGTCGAGGGGGAGGCCGTGGGCGAGGTCGTGCTCAGACCTTCGTGACCCGAGAGAACTTTGACACTGCTTTGGGTCAAATTCAGGATACGTTGAAAGCTCTGTTGGCAAATCAGGAGAAGTCAACATCGAGGAGTAAAGAAGTGAGTGGTAGTAAGGAAGGGGTTTCTCGCTCACATGGGTCTGCTTCGGAGAGTCCTTCTCAATCGAATCCGTTGGCGGTAAATGACTTGATGTTGAGCGGGGGTGTAGTTACAAGGCATTCGCCTCTTGTAAACCACCCACTATTAAGGGAGAATGCGACCCTGTATTGGTCGTAAAGTGGTTAAGGGAAATGGAACTAGTGTTCGACACCTGTAAGTGTGCTGATAGCGACAGGGTGATGTTTGCTCTATCCATGCTGAAGTCCGAAGCTGTGTTTTGGTGGGATGCAGAGACGGCAGGAGAAGGGTCGAAAGCTGCTAAGGGAATGACATGGGAGACCTTTGTCTCGAAGTTTAAGGCATCGTTATGCCCGCTGGCGGCAATAAAAAGATTGGAGGAAGAATTCCTGAGCTTGGAACAAGGTGGGATGTCGGTGAGGGAATATACATCGAAGTTTATGGAGAAAGCGAGGTTTGCTGAGTCGTATGTACCGAATGAGGAGCGCCGAATTGAGAGGTACCTATTTGGATTAAAGAGTAGCTTGCGGGAGCTGGCATCGGCTCGGAACCCGACTACTTTTTAGGCAGCCATCAATGTTGCTGAACTGGTTGAAAAGGAGAAGAATCGGCAGGATGAGGAGAAGGGTAAAGAGAAGAGGAAGTGGGAAGGACCAGTGCGTGATTCGAAACGGGCTAAGGTGTTCAAGCCCGAGTTCCGAGGGGGACCGAGATTTGGAGAAAAGCCTTGTGGAAAGTGTAACCGAGTGCATCGCGGGGAGTGTGCGAGTGAGCCTGAAGGGTGCTTCAAGTGTGGAAAGTTGAGGTACATGGCGCGTGTCTGTCGAAACCCAAGAGCGTGCTACCAGTGTGGTTCTTTGGAACATTTGAGACCGGATTGCCCGCAAATGAAGAAAGGGGATTCGGGTGGTTACGGTAGTAGACAAGGAGGAAGAGTGGGAGAAAAGAAAGTGGAGCCAGCACAGGCACGGGCGAGAGCATTTCGTATGATGGCAGAAGAGGCGGTGGAGATACCTGATGTGGTGACAGGTACCTTTCTTGTAAATTATGTTCTTGCTAAAGTATTATTCGACTCGGGTGCAAACCGTTGGTTTGTATCGCCGGATTTTGCTCGACGTCTGTGTGTTAAACCCAAGCGTTTGGGTTGTGGGTTTGAGGTAGAGATTGCTGATGATAGTCGAGTCTTGGTAAGGGAGGTGTATGAGGGATGTAGTATTGAGGTAGAGGGTCACTCTTTCCCCTTGCGGTTGTACCCCATGGGCCTGGGAGAGTTTGACATTGTCGTAGGAATGGATTGGCTGGCGAGTAATAGTGCTAGCATTGTGTGCAATAAGAAAATGATCCGTATGGCTCTGCCCGATAAGTCGAAAGTGGTGATCTACGGAGATAGGCGGGAGCGTAAGTCTTGCCTTATCTCGGTGATGAAGGCGAGACATTGTCTAGTGAAGGGGTGTCAGGGGTTTTTGGCTTACGTGTTAGACGCTAAGAAAGAGAAGAAGGGACTAGAGGATGTTCCTGTGGTGAGCGAATTTCCGGAAGTGTTTCCGGATGACCTGACGGGTTTACCCCCGGATCATCAAGTCGAGTTCAGGATCGAACTGATGTCTGGTGCGGCACCAATAGCGTGTGCCCAGTACAGGTTGGCACCAGCAGAGATGAAGGAGATGATGACACAACTACAGGAGTTGTTGGATAAGGGATTTATACGCCCTAGTTCCTCACCCTGGGGGAGTGCCAGTGCTTTTCTTCAAGAAGAAAGATGGGTCTATGCGGATGTGCATAGACTATCGTGAGCTTAACAAGGTGACCGTCAAGAACAAATACCCGCTTCCGAGGATCGGCGATCTGTTTGACCAGTTGCAAGGGGTGAGCTTCTTCTCAAAGATAGATCTAAGATCCGGTTATCACCAGTTGAAGGTAAGGGAAGAAGATGTGCCGAAGACGGATTTTCGCACGAGGTATGGACATTATGAGTTTCTAGTCATTCCTTTTGGCTTGACTAATGCTCCAGCAGTTTTCATGGATTTAATGAATCGTGTGTGCAGTTCGTGGTTAGATAAGTGTGTGATTGTGTTCATCGATGACATCCTCATCTATTCCCGATCTCTGAGTGAGCACGAAGAGCATCTTCGCGTGGTGTTAGATTTGCTACGGCGGGAGAAATTATATGCTAAGTTCTCCAAGTGTGAGTTCTGGCTCAGAGAAGTCCAATTCTTGGGTCATGTGGTGTCGGGAGAAGGCATCAAGGTAGACCCGGCCAAAGTGGAGGCTATTAGAGGATGGGAACAACCGAGGTCGCCATCGGAAGTTAGGAGTTTCCTTGGTTTAGCGGGATACTATCGGAAGTTCATCCAGGACTTTTCTCGTATAGCTACGCCGTTGACCGCTTTGACCAAGAAGAGTGCTAAGTTTGAGTGGACGGAGGTTCAAGAAGAAGCGTTTAGTAAGTTGAAAGACAAGTTGAGCAGCGCTCCGATACTCTCATTGCCTAGTAGGTCGGAAGGATTCGTAATCTTCAACGATGCATCCAAGTTGGGACTATGATGCGTGCTAATGCAGAACGGTAAGGTGATCGCTTATGCATACCGTCAGTTGAAGGAGCACGAGAAGAATTACCCTACACACGATATGGAGTTGGCAGCGGTAGTGTTCGCGCTTAAGATTTGGAGACACTACCTTTATGGAGTTAAGTGCCAGATCTATTCCGATCATAAGAGTCTTAAGCATTTGTTCCACCAGAAGGAGTTAAATATGAGGCAGCGCCATTGGGTGGAATTGTTAAGTGACTACGATTGTGAGATTCTTTACCATCCGGGAAAAGCGAACGTTGTGGCCGACGCTTTGAGTCGGAAGGAAAGAAGGGAGCCAACTAAAGTGGTGGCCTTTCGAGTCGACGTAATTCCTAATCTGTTGGACGAAATTAAGAAGTATCAAGAGGAAGCTCTTATAGAGGAAAAGTGGAAAAGTGAGAGGATTGTCGGTTACGTGACATCCTTGGAACATAACGAGAATGGTGTGAGATGTTTGGGAAACCGAGTGTGGGTCCCTAAGTAGGGAGGTTTGCGGGAGCGTATTTCGGAAGAAGCGCATAAATCAAGGTATTCAGTTCATCCGGGAACCAATAAGATGTACCGAGATCTGAGGCAAATGTATTGGTGGTAGGGATTGAAGAAAGATGTCGCTTACCTTGTTGAGCGGTGTATGACATGTTTGAAGGTCAAGGCAGAACACCAGAGACCTTACGGGGAGATGCAACCCTTAGAGGAAGTGGGATTGTATCACCATGGATTTCGTCACGAAACTGTCGAGGACCCCGAGAGGGTATGGCGCCATTTTGGTGATCGTGGACCGTCTCACCAAGTCGGCTCACTTTCTACCTATTCGGGAGAAGGATTCGTTAGGAAAGTTAGCAAGGTTGTATGTCAATGAGATAGTGACGTCGTCCATAGTTTTGGACCGTGATAGTCGCTTCACATCGTCTTTTTGGAGGAGTCTTCAGCGGGAGTTAGGTACGCAGCTCTCGATGAGCACCGCCTATCACCCGCAGACGGATGGTCAAAGGAAGAGGACTATACAGACCTTGGAAGACATGTTGCGTGCCTGTGTGATAGACTTTAAAGGCTCGTGGGAATATGATCTGCCGCTGATCGAATTCTCGTATAACAATAGTTATCATGTCAGTCTTCAAGCGGCACCATTCGAGGCATTGTATGGGCGTAAGTGCAGGACGCCATTGTGTTGGAATGAAGTGGGAGAGAAACACTTGGCGGGGCCGGAAATAGTGCAGTTGACTGCCGACAAGATTAGTGTGATAAGAGAGGAGTTGAAGGTGGCACAGGACCGCCAAAAGGCATATGCGAATAAAAGAAGGAAACCAATTGAATTTATGGTAGGGGATAAAGTGATGCACAAATTGCCGCCATGGAAAGGTGTCGTACGATTTGGGAAAAGAGGGAAGCTAAGGCCTAGGTATGTTGGGTCGTTCGCCATCACCGAGCGTGTGGGTGAAGTAGCGT
>JAWVWS010000831.1:0-25000 GCA_033807775.1 Saussurea involucrata | reverse complement strand
TTTAATACATACTACCCCATTTATCGATTGTCTCAACAATAGTAATCAAGCACATGCACCTGTAAATTCGCAATCACATATGCGATTTGAATTTATGTTACACGAGGGTTGTCATTACCATCATCATGATTCTCAATGATTGAGTTTTCGACAACATAAAACACATATAACTTAGGACTCATAATTCAACACATGCACCACCACTCCAGCTAGTTTAAGTCTAGGTATATATACTGACACTTAAATCTCTTAAACTAAGGCTCTTATACCACTTGTAACATCTATAAACCCAAAAATAGCCGATTCATAACAATTACGCAAACTGGCAAATACAAATATGAATATTTAAGTCAACAATCACTACAGGAAAAGTGACTTTCAGCGACGCGCTTTTAGCGACAAAACATTTCATTTACAAGTTATAGCGACGACAAGTCGTTTCGGTAAATCGATTTCTGGGATATATTAACTTTTAGCGACAACAAAAGTCGTTGCTAAAACCCCTGTTTCTTGTGGTGAATATCAATACATCTCAAAGTGGCAACGAAAAGTTAAAAATACTACCACTGAGATTTACTACATAACTCAAAACAAGTTGAAGGAGACTATTTATCTAATAATATAACGCCACACTTCAATACACGAGGATTACACTTCCCTTTCCTCTTGTTAGCACTCTCAACCTGGTACAATCTTGAAAATGTTTTAAGTTATGGAAAGTAAGGGTTAGACAAAAAGGTCTAGTGAATTCCCTCTAAGCACAACAAATATAAATATCACGTTAATAAAAAACTCATGCTTGATCATACTTGAACAACGGTTGCACACCTATGGTTACGCACACCTGTGATCATACACAATTGGCTACACACCTTAAAATATTGTAGGCAATGTGAAACAAGTTCATGGGTGCTACTTGGGCACACACTTCCCAGTTAATTCGGACAACATCACACACCTACACACGACAAGATTCACACTTGATAAAACACCACATTTAACTATAAAAGCACACACCAACTATTCAACATGTTTAAACAATTGTAACGGTGTATATTAAGTAATCGTTTGTTACAAAATAGTACAAGGAAACTCACATGAGGTCCAACCGAGCACCGAAACTGGGATTACCAAAAGACAAGTTAAAACCCTGAGCAATCCTTCAATTGAACCATTAATAAACCCCTTAGATAATGGCCTAAATTACAGCCCCAAGCTATCCCTCACGTGAAGTTGGTAAACAGAGAACAATACCTTACACAACCTATCGGCGTGGGTTCTTGTTTCACCTGCATAGGTGCTGAACGAAATCCAACATCACCAGACTCAATTCCAACGATATAAACAGTAGTTAAGGATCCAAACTCGTCAAAAAATTATAGAATCAATCCCCACCAATCTCTACTCCACTATAATCATTATGATTCAATTGATTAACCCACCATTGAAGGAAATTTATAAAACTCTTGGGTAAATTTCCACCCAATTCACCATAAACGAACTATTGGAGATGAAAATCATAACTAAACTTCAACACAAACAAGATCCTAAACAAATAGATCATTTCCCAATCTTTGACATATTTAAAAGAATGAAACCCTAAACCCAAGAAATCTCCAAACTAGGAATAAAAAAGTTAACATAAGATTCTTACTTGAAATGGACGTCCAAAACTCTGTCTCATCTTCAGGGGGTGTTTGGGATTGCGTTTCAAGGGTGCTTATTTGCTTATCACGTTCCTAGGAAGCAGCTCAGTGTTTGGATTCAAAGTGCTTTTCTCCTTATCACGTTCTAGAGAAGGAGAAACGCGATTTTTTGAGAAGTAGGTTGAGACCTACTTTTCCACGCCGGAGTTTTTTGAGAAGGAGATAAGCAGAAGCAGATAAGCAGACGCAATCCCAAACACCCCCTCAACCTTAAAGGGTTTTTATTCCCCACACCGATTCTCTCCCAAAGTAAAAGCATATCTATACTACTATAGAATGGGCTAAGCGTTGGTTTTTTTCAAGCTTGCCGTTTTTTCTTAGCCACGTTCACGTCCCTCTATCTCAGTTCTTTCCTCCCCACGATTCCAAGATGAACACTCCGATTTCTACTCATTGTATGTTGTCTCCCATCCTCCTCCCTCTCAAATACTCCCTAACAGAAGCAACCTGCCTCGATTCATTGAAGATTTGAAGTATTTGTTTGTTGAATATTGTTTTAGGGTTCTTCCTAAATTGAGTTTGATTTCGCTTCAGGTATGTTTCATGATTTCACATCGTTTTCACAATGATTTGGGTTCACGATTGAAAGTTTTTTGCACATATTTTGATTTCACGGTTTGCCCTTCACGATTTCAATTTCTGTTCGTGTTAATCTATTTCAAGGTTTGTGTTCGTCTTCAAGTTTTGATTTGAGGATTTGTGTTCATCGATTTCAAGTTCTGTTTGTTCAAACACACATATTATTTCAAGTTCTGTTTGTGTTCATCGATTTCAAGTTCTGTTTGTGTTCATCGATTTCAAGTTTTGATTTCACGGTCTCATGATTTTCTACCTTGATTCCAATGTCTGCAGCCTATTTTCCCTACAAGATGGTCTAAAAGAACGTGAACTTTGTGTGTTTTTCCGAAATAACCACTTCAATACAATGTTTAAGGTTGGCTCCTTTTGCATTTCGTAGCTTATCAATTACTTACTTTTATAGAATATTTTTCAAAATCTTATCTAACCTCGATTTTCTTTTTGCAGTTTGAAGGTGAACTATACATTTTAGCTACAGATCAAGGTTACATAAATCAACCTGATTTGGTATGGGAAAAGCTAAATGAGGTAATTAGTCTCTCGATTTTCTCAAGGAGTATAAATTTAACTACATTATATATGCCAATGTATATATTAAATACCATTACGGTAATATTCGAATAACATTGCTATCGGTAGGTAACAACAAACATATATAGTTATTGAGTTAACGAACCGACATTGTTGGAAGTCATTGCATTGCACCGTAAGCTAGGGAAGTGCAATCTTGCCCATCTAACGTACGTAGTCAACCTCCTGAATATATTGAGCGCTTTCGGTAGACTGTTTTACATCAAATCCATTGTAGCCTCGAAGTCCGACACCCTATAAGATTTGCATGTCTCCCAAAACATTCACCTCTTTGCTTTATCTCTTTTCGAGTTCAAGCACTCAAATTCCGACAACAAAGTTCGTGATGCATGGTGGGGAGTAGGATTTGATACTATTGATTTGCTATCGGTGTCTCTAACACAAGAAAAAACTATCGGGTTCATTGATTACGACAAAACCATATGGATACCCACCTAATAACCAGGGAAAAAACTACCGGGTTCATTTATTCCGATAGCACCATATGGATTTCCATCACTACCACTAGAGAATATACTACCTGATTGATTAATTAAAATCAACAACATATATATGGATTTCCACCACTACCACCAGAGAAACAAATATCTAGTTGATTGATCACGACACCTGAACGATCACCATCACCACAGTCGACAACAAAGAGTGTCAATATTTGTGGTAAAATTTGATAAACAATGATTTGAAACATCATCGTCGTCACCTAACTCAAATATATCACTCAAAGAATTTTTATAAAATAACGTAAACTCACTACGTAAACCTAACTTTAATTTTCACCACGGACTTAACCAAGGCAAGATGTGTTCTTGGTGAAGGCAAAGGTAATATTTCGGGCGTTCCTAACAACATATACTCTACAACATCGTTTGCAACGAATGTGTTCTTTTCATCCTTTTTTCCCACTAGGGTGCTATTAAAGCTAGAGATGTAACGAACTGACTTGTTCATCTTTGTTCGTTTAACTTAACCGAACAAACGAACGACCATGAACATTAAACGAACGATGTTTGTGTGTGTGTTCATGTCCATTCATTAAGAAAATGTGTTTGTTCGTGTTCGTTTATGTTTGTTCATCAAGATCTAAACGAACATAAATGAACATAAACGAACGAACCCAAATGAACAGAAAACAACCACCGTTATTGATAGTCTCAACCATCGGAGTTGACAAAGTGATGGGGAGCAAAAGAAAGGAAAAAGAAAGCTCACTCCTAAAGGAGGCCGGATCAAGAAGAGAAAACTCACAAGGTAAACTAATCGGAATAGTTGTCTCTTGATTTTTGTGAACGTGTAACTCATCCTTTAATTATATCCCAATATGATATAAAAGAAGCTTGATTACTTATCTTATCCATTTTAGTTTTGACCACGTGTCCTATTTTTCGCATTATTCTATACATATTTTTTTGTCTCTGTAATCCGATTAAAGAAACATAATAAAAAAATAAAGAAACAAAAAGAAAGAAAAGAAAGAAAGAAAGAAGAAAGAAAAATAAAAATAAAAAAACCACAAAAATAACAAAAAGAATCCAAAATGGATCAAAAGAAATTATGAGTTCGGATTTCATATTCTCTTTTGGTTTTAGTACCATTTTTTTCGTCAAAAGGACATATATTTGTATTATATACAAATATGGGGAGATTGTCAGTCTCAACCATCGAATTTGTATATAATACATATAGACAACGCCCACTTAGAAATAAATTTGTATTTTTTGTTACAAAAATAGGTCTAATCCGATAATACTTCACATATCGGATTTGACAAGAAATAAGGTTTTTAATCCGATGAATACTTAAAGAAGATTCATTCCTTAACTCATCAGATTCATAAATCCCTCGGATTGAAGTATTGTGAATAAAAGATACAATAAGATGGAAGCCTCTATGCAACCATCATATTTGCATACTACTCTGAATTATTCCAAGCATTTAGTATCCGGCAAAGTCTATCTCTCATACATGTCTATAATTGGAAACTGTTGTATAACTTCTACTTCAGAAAAGACAAAATATTTGTACTTGTAAAAGTCTTGTAACTATCTTCATTGATCCAAAAGCAAAAAGACGTCAATAAAGTCAAAGATCTGTTGAAGAGTTATTAGTTTGTGACCAAAGCGGATTGGTTTGTCATCTAGCCAAAAACAAGATCAATTCAAGTTACAGTCAGTTGGTAGTCTGGCAAATACTACAACCGACAAGCTGGATTTCGATGTACAAACTTGTCCAGAAAGTTTGTTTCACCAACTATCCCTGAATCTCGTCCTTGTATGGGAACATGCAAAAGCGTGTCAACCAAAGTATGTTCTAAACATTATTTTATTAATGCTAGTCATACTTTACTGTTCCCTCTGCATACGAAGGGTGGGAGGTTTAACAAGTGTCTACATCAACTCAAAAGGCTGAAGTGAAAAGTACAAACATGCATGGATCAACAAATCTGACAAAGACACATGTTAAAGTTGAAAGAGTACACTTAATGCAATGAAGGCTATAAAAGGTCTTCATTGTGTTAGTTTGCAAATCACCCATTTTAAAAGAAAATCTTTGTGATTGCTTCAAAGTAAATGTGACGTCAATATCGAAGAGTTATCTTAGTCTTTCAGATCTGAAAGAGAACCTTCTTCTCATCTCTTTCAGTTTGTAAATTTGTCACTCTTAGATAGTTTAGAATAAACGTCTCACCTCCTAGTTTTTGCAATATATCTATAATTTTATGTTTGAAATAAACTAGAATTAAAAAGAGCAATTACTGTGTTTGTATTCAACCCCCTCCCCTCCCCCCCCCCTCTTCTACAAACACTTTCTGTGAAAGTCATAGTAGTCCAGGAACAACAAGTGGTATCAGAACAATTTTTTTAAATTCATAAAGAAGATCCGAGATGACTTTCACAATTCTCAACAGAAAACCTTTATCCGATTAAAACATTCTCAAATGACAAACTTTTCCCAGTAAGATCCGAAAATCCTATCGGATCAGTCTTGTACTCATCTACTTCCCTTGATTACTTCAAGATATTCTCTCTGGAAAATGTTCTTCTTGACTATTCAACATTTGAATGACGTCTGGGATGACTCTAAAATCAATGATAAAGATATAAGGACAAATTGGTGCTTTACGGGTATTCTCTCTGAAATCTCTTCCTCAAATGAAAGAAGATGTGACAACATGGAGGTTGATATTATCTCATCTAAGTGTTCAGATTTCCATGTAAAGATAGAAACCTCTCATTGTTAGCCTCAAGTACTATAATGTAAAAGTATTGAAAATATCACAAGTCAGAAGTACGTCAAAGACTAGACGTCAGAGACAAAGACTTCAGAGATTGAGCAGAAGAATGACAGAAGACCATCAGAGATCATCAGAGCTCTGGTAGAAGACCTCTGATCTAACATCAGAGACCAAGACCAACAAAAGACCTTCAGAGCGCTGGTGAACAAAGACCTCTATTTAGCTGAAGCCTCGTGGAAATTCTCTAAGTGTTAGATTAGTATTTGCACTTTCCACGTCAGTCCTAAAGGACAAAGACACACTTTACACGTGTCCCCCCAGGGTTTGATAGTACACTGTCTACACTTTATCTGCTATAAATAGAACGTTAGTGGAGCACACAATTGTAAGAATTTGTAAGAATCATTGCTAGAATTGTGAGAGCACAAACACTGCACATTCCATTCCACTACTTGTGTACGTTCTTGTAGCCTGAGAGAATTTAGAAGACACACACAAGAAAGTGTTCTTGGTGTTCTTCATATCAAAATACGAGCAGTTTATTATTCAATCTTATATTATGTTTACTGTTCAAATATTGTTATTCTCTCATTATTCTTACCACACAATCACTCATAATCAAACAGTATGTTTATGCTTCCGCTACTCTTAATGTATCTGTTTGAATGAGACAAAGTGAATCTAGGAACCTACAATTGGTATCAAAGCAGACTGATTTGCTTAAATCAAATGGATCCAATCTATACGGGTTGATTCACTCTTGTTGATTATGATTTATTCTTCAAGTTTTAAGGTATACTCTGTTTTTCAACAAAAACCTGAAACTCTTATTGTTAAGCTTCAAATACTCGTTCAAATCTTCAAGAAAGTATAGAAAGTACTCTTACATTACTTACTGTTCCATTACATTACTGTTCACCCATTTTCTGTTTAAAACTCTTTCTCTGTTTCAAAAACCTTCACACTCTGTTTTTCTGAAAAATGGCAAACAACAACATCAACGCTATTTATACAGCTGGTTCTTTGACTAAACCTCCTACTATTCTGAGGGATGAATACCCTCAATGGAAGATCAGGATGGTTAATTTCTTTCATGGCATGGATAGAGATCGTATGCGATCTGTCCCTAATGAGCCATTCCAACCTATGGTATTGGTTCCTCGTGTTCCTAGTACAGAAACCACTGCTGAGATTCCTGCTCACTTCGAACCTAAAACCACTGGTTTTACAGAAGAAGAAAAGCTAAAAATGGAATATGATCTTAAAGCAGTTAGACTCTTGATTATGGCTATTCCAAACGATATTTTTCAAGAATTAGACTCTTGTGTTACTGCTAAGGAAACCTGGGATCAACTTTTGAACCAACTTGAAGGGGGAATCAAAACCCAAAAGAACAGAAGGACCCAATGTATTAATGAATACAATGATTTCAAAGCTCTTCCTGAGGAAACTTTGCAACAGACCTACAACAGGTTTAACATCCTGATAAACAAATATAAAAAATGTGGGGTTGTAAGGTCAAAGGAAGATAACAATGTCTTGTTCTTAAAAAGTTTGAACGATGAATGGTTAAATCTGTCTATGTATCTACAAGAAAACAGGACCTGGATACATGGTCACTCACAGATGTGTATGGCACTCTTGCTGCACAGGAAAAGGATGTTGTCAAACAAAAGGGCAAATCCTCTGTGGGAGGACCATTGGCATTGATCTTTGAATCAAAAGTACCCTCAGAAGGGAAATCCAGCAGAGATAATTTCTCTAGAGACAAGAAGAAGGAAAAGGCCATGAAGAAGAAAGGCAAGAAAAGCCATATTGCAGAAAGTGATGATGAGGAAGAAAGCATGTTAGATACTGATGATGATGCTGATATAAATGCCTTTTCTCAATCTCTTGCGTTGATAACACAATAGTTCAACAAGAGATTTGGCAAGAAGGTGTTTGGCAGAAGAGGAAGATTTGAGAGATAGGAGAAAGATGAGAAGATATGACGTGAACAGAGGACTGCACCTTACCGGAACAATCACAAAGCTGCACCAGAGTAGAGACCACCTTAGTACCAACAGAGGTACATTCAGCCAGCAGCACAGAAACCAACAGATGTTGCCCAACCCATCAACCAAAATGATGGTAGATGCTTCAGATGTGGCAAACCAGGCCATTTCTCTGCAAAGGGTAGACTGGTAAAAGACCAGGACTACTACAAGAACAAGTACAAATACAACTTCAAGGAGAGAAGTTATGTTGCAGAGATGGAGAACTGGATCTCTGATTCATCCTCTGATGATGAACCAGAGCAGGCCAACTTCTGTGGAATGGCTGTTGTTGAGGATATGACAGAGGAGATGGCAGAGAGGATGACAGAGACTGACTCTGCTGACAGAACACTGGAGATTTCTAGACCCAATGCTAAGGTATGTTCCTTCTCTGACTCTAAATCTGACTCTGAACTGGAAATGAACGTGTCCAAACATGCTGAGGAATTTCAAGCTTTAAAACAAAAACTTTCAGAAGAAAAAGAACTGAGAAAACTAGCTTAGAAAGACCTATCCTTCTACAAGAGAGAGAAAGATCTATTGGAAATGGAGAAGGAGGAGATTTTCAAAGAAAAATTTGAGCTAGAGGACTTACAAAAACAAAAGGAATCCTCATTTTCTGAAAAGTGTAAAGAGTATGAGGAAGTTTTAAGATTGAAAGGTGAAGAGGTGAAGAGATCAGAGTATGAAAGGCTAAACTCTGTTGCTCTGAAAAATTATTTTCAAAAAGAAAGGGAAGTTTTACATCAGTCTTTACAGAGGAAAGAGCTTCTGATAAAGAAGTATCAGGATGCACAAGATGTGCATATTAAAGTCAATTCTCAAAAGGACACTCAAGGTCTTGGTTTTAGTGACCTTGATCCCTTCACTGGAAGGAAGAAGACATCTCTGTCCTCAACCTTCTGTGTTAGGAAAGTCCAAATGCCTGACAATGCGTCAACTGGTACTAGCGTATTTAAAAGAACAAAAACTTCAGAAGGGTCAAGGACCAGAAGGCTGAACTTCAGAAATGTCTGTTATGACTCCTCTGATCTTGAAAAGGTTACAGAACCATCTTTAAAGTTAATTCATGATCAAGGAAAAACTGAAATCATCATTTCTAACTCTGCTAAAAGCCTTGATCTAATGGAGATCTTCAAGTTTAACTCTTTTAAGGAGCAGAAGTATGTCACTTATGTGGTAGAAGTATGTCACTTCTGTGGTTGGTCCCTCTGAAGTCAAATCTCAGAGTGTACTCAATGTTGAAACTCCAGTCTTCTCTCCTACCTCTGAAGCTGAAAGAGCATCATTTGAAGAGGATCTAAAAAGAGTTCTTGCTGAAAACTCCATTTCTGATGCCTTAAAACCAAAGCTCAGAAAATTCAAAACCTGTACCATCAAAGATCTGAACTTCTCTGACTCCAACAGAGATAGCTTCTATCAGAAACCCACAGAGACTCTCATCTTTGACAGAGCCACCAGAGACTTTTTAAACTCTGATTCTGACTCTGACTCAGATATTGATGAGCAGATTTTTTCTGCACCAAAGAACATCTTGCACAAACCAAAACAAGCACTTGTTGGATCTGGAATTTTAAACAGTGTCATATCTGTTCCAAAGAACCAATCCAGAGTTCCACTATGTCCTGATTTTAAAAACATGGGTGTTTAGAATCTTGTCCTCTAAGGAGTTGGAAGAGAAAAGGAAAGAGAAAGCCCTGAATACTTCAATCAATCATACCTATGTGCCTTATGTCTATAAACCAATCAGATTCACTCCAGAACAGAAAGGAAAATGGAAAGTTAATGACTCATCTATTTCTCACTCTGCAGTGAATCAAAGAGGAAAACAATCTTTTTAGGCCAAGGAATCACATCCACAGAGGAATGCCAGTTTCCAGAAAACTCATCTAGATAGGAAGTTTGTAAAAACCTCTGATTCTATAAATTTTAATTCTCAAAAGGCATGTAATCCAAAGATGATGAATCAAAACAACAATTTACATCAATCATTCCCATGTTCTGTTAATTGCAACTGTTTTAAGCTTTTACTGAAATTCCAAAATCATCTTAATGGTCCTCACTGCATTCTGAATTGGTCATCAGAAAGGATAAATCCTAAGACCAATTCTCAGAATAGGCAGAGAAAAACCTCTAGCAAACCATCACAGAGTGGAAAGCCAGAAGGTAAATCAGCAAACATCACCAAGCCTGACAAGAAAGGATCCATTATGCAATGGGTACCTAAAAGAAACTAATCTGTCTTGCAGAAACAACATGTGAAAATATGGTACTTGGACTCTGGATGTTCAAGGCACATGACTGAGAATAAGGAGCTACTGACCTCATTTAAAGAGAAAATGGGAGGTGCAGTAACTTTTGGAGGTGATAGGCAAGGGCAGATTAAAGGTTATGGTGTTCTAACCAATGGTGGAGTATCAATTTCCAAAGATGCTTATGTAGAAGGGTTAAATCATAATTTGCTTAGCATAAGTCAACTTTATGATCACGGGATCGATGTCAATTTTAAGAAGAAATACTGTTCTCTGTTAGTTTTAGAATTAGGTCAAGAGTTGCTCAGAGCTGACATAAAAGGCAATCTGTACAAAATGAATTTTAATCCAAACCAAAAATCTAACACAGAAAGACTCTGTTTAGTTTCTTTGAACAAGGAAGATGCCTGGCTCTGGCACAAAAGATTTGCACATCTAAACTTTTCAAATCTTGACAAACTAGTGAAACTTAACTTAGTGAAAGGTCTGTCTGCTCTTTAATTTGACAATGACCATCTATGTTCTGCATGTGAATTGGGTAAGCTTAAAAGAGCTTCACACAGAACAAAGAGTGATCATAATTTCCCTAGACCTCTGAACATGTTACACGTAGATCTCTGCACATGCATGTGAATTGGATAAGCTTAAAAGAGCTTCAGACAGAACAAAGAGTGATCATAATTGCCCTAGATCTCTGTGGTCCAATCTCTGTGCAAAGTCTATCAGGCAAAAAGTATAATCTGGTACTTATTGATGAATATTCCAGATATACTTGGGTTGAGTTCATCAGAGCAAAATCTGATGTCCCAGAGGTACTAATAAATCTGTTGAAAAGAATTCAGGTTCTGCTAGGTCTTAAGGTATAGAAGCTGAGAAGTGATAATGGAACAAAATTCAAGAATGCAAGGCTTGATTCATACCTCACAGAAGAGGGAATTTCTCAGAACTTCTCTGCTGCTAGAACTCCTCAACAGAATGGTGTTGTTGAAAGAAAGAACATAACTCTGGTAGAAGCAACCAGAACCATGTTAGCAGGATCTGATCTACCAATCAACTTCTGGGCAGAAGCAGTATCAACGACATGTTTTACCCAAAACAGAGCTGTAATTGTCAAGAGATTTAAAAGAACTGCTTATGAACTTATCAACCAAAGAAGACCAAATGTGAAATACTTTCATGTTTTTGGTTGCAAATGCTATATCATGAATGACAGAGATAATCTGGGGAAGTTTGACAAAAAGGTTGATGGGGAAATTCATTGGATACTAACTAACCTCAAAAGCCTATAGAGTCTACAACCTAAGAACAAGAATCATTCTGGAAAGCATCAATGTATCCTTTGATGACAAATCATCAAGTGTATCTGAAAGCAAATCATCAGAGAGGATGCAAATCTTAGAGGAGCCCAGTTCCTCAAAATCAAGAGAAGAGAATATCAATTTGATATTCAATGACTTCTTTGATGATGAAGATTCTTATGAAGTCATCAACAGAGGCAATCAAGTTCAAGGTTCAGAAGGACAACAACAATCAGGTACATCTCTGTCTGGTCCTTCAAATATTTCACCATCTACTTCCTTGACTACAGGTCCAACTCAAGGAGAATGTTCAAGACAACAGTCGAAGGAAGAAGAACCTGAACCAGAACCATCATCACCCCTGATGACAAATGTTGGAAGACATTCCATCTATGAAAGTTCAACTTCATAGAGTCCTGCTGGTACCCTACAGAGCAATGAAGCCACTCTTCAAAGCAGTGTGCCTCAGAGCCCTGGGGCTAATCCTCAGAGCTCTGAAGCTGTCAATCACCACTTTTCTTCAGAAGCACATACACCACCTCTTGTCCATGCTCCCATGACAAGATGGACAAAGGATCACCCCCATCATCAAATCATTGGTGCTCCTAAAGATGGTGTAAAGAAAAGGCCAGCCACATTAAATGAAGCCTTCTTTATGAACGTTTTGAGCATGATAGAGCCAAAGAAGATCTATGAAGCCCTGGAAGACCCAAACTGGATAGAAGCTATGCAAGAAGAGCTTCTGGAATTTAAAAGAAATAAAGTTTGGTCCTTGGTTCCACTTCCAAAAGACAAAGCTGCTATTAGAACCAAATGGGTATTCAGGAATAAGAAAGATGAGGATGCGATGATCATCAGAAACAAAGCAAGGTTGGTTGCAAAAGGATATTGCCAAGAAGAGGGCATTGATTATGATGAAACCTTTGCACCAGTGGCTAGGCTAGAGGCAATCAGAATCTTTCTAGCCTATGCTGCTCACAAAGGATTCAAGGTTTATCAAATGGATGTTAAATCTGCCTTTCTGAATGGAAAGCTACATGAAGAAGTCTATGTTCAACAACCTCCAGGCTTTGAAAGCTCAGAGTTTCCAGATCATATGTATAAGTTAGACAAAGCTCTGTATGGCCTTAAACAAGCCCCCCCCAAGTCTGGTATGAAACTCTGTCTACTTTTCTGTTGATCAACCACTTTGAAAAGGGTATCGTGGATACTACCTTATTCATTAGGAGATATAAAAATGATATACTTCTGGTACAGATATATGTTGATGACATTATCTTTGGGTCTACTAACCAAAAGTATTGTGATAGGTTTTCTGAGTTGATGAAAAGTGAATTTAAAATGAGCATGATGGGAGAACTTTCTTTCTTCCTGGGTTTACAAGTGAAACAATCTATCAGAGGCACCTTTATAAGTCAATCAAAATATGTCTCTGATATTTTAAGAAAATATAAGCTCAACAACTCAAATCTAATGAAAACACCTATTGCCACTGGAGTTAAACTTGACCATGATTTAGAGGGTCAATCTGTGGATGTCAAGACCTACAGAGGCATGATATGATCACTTCTGTACTTAACAGCCAGCAGACCTGATATAATGTTTGCAACCTGTCTCTATGCTAGATTTTAAGCTAATCCTAAGGAATCTCATTTATCTCCTGTCAAAAGAATCTTCAAATATCTCAAAGGGACACAATTTTTGAGTCTCTGGTATCCTCTTAACTCTGGCTTTGATCTTGTAGCATATACAGATTCAGACTATGGAGGATGCATGAATGACATAAAGAGTACTTCTGGTAGCTGTAAATTACTTGGAGACAAACTTGTGAGTTGGACATCTAAGAAGCAGAACTGTGTGTCAACCTCTACAGCAGAAGCAGAATATTTTGCTGCTGCTAGTTGCTGTTCACAAGTTATATGGATGAAAACACAACTCAGAGACTATGGTCTTGAATACAACAAAGTTCCAATCCTCTGTGACTCCAAGAGTGCAATAGCAATCACAACAAATCCATTTCAGCACTCCAAGATAAAGCACATTGACATAAGGTACCACTTTATCAAAGATCATGTTGAAAAAGGGACAATTGAAATGTATTTTGTTTCAACTGACTTCCAGCTTGATGATTTGTTTACAAAAGCCCTTGATGAAAGGAGATTTAACTTCTTGATCAGCAAATTGGGTATGCTGAACATGTTTTTTTAAACTCTGGTAAAAAAATCAGAGCCTCTAACATCCATCTCAGAGCCTCTAACATAGTAGTTAGGTGGTACATGTTAACATAGCCTCTGTTGTTCACGTCAGAGCTCTGCCAACATAGTTTTTCAATATTTTCTTGTTTATCAGAGTTTAAATTTTGTCCTTCAGAAACTCTCTTGTTTGTTCCATTTATTGTTCTTTTCAAAAGTTGCACAAGAAAAGGGGGAGCTCAAAAGTTAACTCTGTGTTAAGCTCATCAATTTAGGGGGAGCTTAAAAGAAAATAAGCTATGTTTCACTGATTATTTCCTCATCATAGATAGGATTTGTAAATGATTTTGGTAAAGGTGAAACATGAAAATGGGTCACTTATGAGAATATTAGAGGAGGTCACTCAATAGAACCAAATGCGGGTTATTTCTGAGCCTCAACCACCTGTCACCTGCTAAACTCTAACAGTGACGGTTCATCTCAGAAAGTTGTCAGTTCCAATAACATGTGGCATTCTTCGATTGGCCAACTGACCACTAGCTGTAACCACGACTCATTTCAGACGCCATTCCACTTTCTGACACTCGAGTACCCTCCAACGTTATCCCTTAAAATTCCTTGAGTATAAATACCCATTTCAAAACCCTTTTCACTCCTTACGCTTTCTGATCATTTGAATTCTTAGCCATTTCCCTCTCCCTGCAAACAAACCTTTTGTGTTCATCAATATTCCAAAATCTGCAAAAATGGCCGCACAAAACTCTGCTGAGTCCAGCCGAATAGCACCTGTTGATCACATTGAAATCCAACCCTATGCATTCAACAACAATAACTACAGAATCTCCATTGACCCTGCTCACTATGAACCTCTATATAATGTCATTCTGGAGTTCTTCCATCACTCAGAACTCTTTCAAGCCCTTACTTTAGCCGACACCATCATGCCACAGGTCTACGTGCAACAATGATGGACTACCTGTATGTATGTCGAAGAACAAGATGGAATAGTGGGTAAAGTTGATGCTGGTGCTCGTGGTGGAGCAGGAACTGTTCGTATTAGCCAAAGAATGATTCAGAGGATGTTCAACATCGAAACCCCTGCTCAACTTGGGATACAAGCCTATGAAATCCCACCAGGGCAACCAATCCTCGTCGAGTTTATCAGGCTACAATGAAGAAATCAACAAAATCAGTGCCTTCAAGAGAAGGTGCCTACCTCGTATCTGGAACTTCATGTTCTCAGCTCTCAATCGTACCCTAACCTCCAAGTCTAGAAGCCTCGATTAGACAAGCCCTGCAATAATGACTATCATGTATGGCCTCTTCTTTGGAAGAAACTTCGATTATGCCTCTATTCTGTACGAGGAACTTCTGACGGTCGTGGAAAACAAGACCAAGGCTCTAGCAAAGGGGAAAATGATCGGAGTAGACAAGGCTCTGAAAACTATAATGTTTCCCAGAATCATAAGTCTGGCCATTAGAGCAACTTTCGATAAGCTTCAACTCGTCCAAGAAGGAGCACCAACTCCAGTTTGGACCATGGCTTCGTTCAGACCTACAAAATTAGGTACATATCCTCTTACTCGCAGAGTCCCCAAGACAATGCTCAACCTTATCGATCCCGATCATCTTGCCTTATCCAACTATAGACACGCTGCTCAACCTCAAGAACCCGAGGTGATATTCATAGCGTATTTAGGTCCTGAGCCTCGAGTTTATGAGTCGAGTGAAGAAGAAAAAGATATGCCTGAGGACAGAGCACCCTCGGTAGGGTCTGATCCAGAGAGAGAAATGGAGGAGGAAGAAGTAAATGATAGAGCACCCTCAGAGGGGTCTGTCTCTGAAGGAGAAACATAAGCTTCAGAGGGAGGAGCAGAGAGATCGTCTTCCTCGGAAGCAAGTGAGTCAAGTGAGGAGAATTCCGAGTCTTCTAACCCAATAGGAGCCGAGGAGAATGTGAGCATAGAAAAAGATGTTCCACGGAACACACATACAAGATTTAGGTCACCCTCGCCAACTCCCAGTGCTTCCACACAACTTATCCATGGTGATCAAGACCAAATGGATATTGAAGTATATGATTTAGGTCACCTTTGCCAACTCCCAGTGCACACCTCGAACCCCAACCAGCCTAACCTGTCAGAGGCAACTCTTCATGCCTTTGATATGCAGAGAACTGGGGAAGCCAACTTTGCTAGTGATATCCATTCACCCCAGGATATCAATAGGATCAACTCACACAATGAAGCCTCTGTGGCTCATCTACGTGACACACAAAATAGTTCTGGGATTTTTCACATCCCACGTAGCCTTTGCCTAACTCAGGGGCAATGAGAGACCTTAGTCGAACAAGGGATGACCTGTCTAGATCACAGGAATTCCCAACACATTCGTTTTTCTTTCTCTGATACTGAGGAGGAGGAAAAAAACGTGATCAGAACACCCATAGATGTTTCTCCTCAAAGAGTTCATCAAGGATTGGGTGGAAGTCCTTCTAGAGTCAACATCGAAACAACTCTGAATGAAGGCCCCTCCGGACTCGAGGGACACTTAGAGTCATGTGTTGACCCCAAGATTACCCCTTCTGATCTCATTACTAAAGTAGAGTTCACAAACTTCAGTAAAGAGATCATAGACTCCTTGAATGAGTTTAAACTTACAACCTCATGTGTACTTGATCAGAGGGCCACTGTAGATGAGGCCTTGAAAAATGAATTGAAAATGTCAAGGATCAGCTAGCAGAGACAACAAAGAGGCTAGAAAACTTTGAGAAGAAAAGCTCTGACGATGCTCAGAAGATGCAGACAGTGATTACTATGCTAAAAAACCAACTTACTAACTACCAGACAGAGAATGCCAGCAGAGCTCTGCCAACTCCTTCTGTCAACCTTTCAGAAGCAAACATCAGAGCTCTGACAGAGGTAATCAATAATTCAATCTCAACTGCTATCTCCAATCTACCCTAAACTTCTGCTACAACATCTGCTGTTGCTGCACCCACTTATTTCCCTTATCCAGCTCATCCAGACACTCAGCCGATCACCAGAGCTTACATGAGGGAATTTAAAAAGGAAGTTCTAAGCCGCATGTTGATGATAGCTTCCAAGTTTGTGGGCAAAACACAACAAATTGAAAAGCATGTACAAGCATCTCTGGTGGTTCACAAACTCAACTTTGAAGACCAGGTGAACGAAATCAGATCCGCAACTACATAATTGGAAGACACGCTGAAAGATGCTGCCAAGGGATTTGATGCGTTGGTTAATGATATGACATCTAAGAAGAGATCAACCTCTGATGATCCTTCCACCAGACAGTCTTGGGTCGTCAGAACAACAAAAGGGGGAGTATCAGAATCCTGTAGTGGACTACACCTTCAGACACACAACCATCAGAACCAACCGACCCTGCAGAAGCCTCAACCTGTTAGGGTCATTTATTGTTGAATTAAATTTCAAGGGTTTGTTTTGTAATTATTTAAATTAAGCCTAGTTAGTGAACGGGTCGTGGGCTTGTTAACCATGGGCCCGCTATATATAAAGTGTATTAGCCTTAGAAAATAGGCTAGTTGTCTTTATTGCTTTCCTACTCCTAATTGTAAACTCTCTGATTTATTGAAAGCTAATAGAGATGACCAGTTGAAATCATAACCATTGTTATTCATCTTTTGATTTCTACATTGTTCGTTGCACGATTCTGAGACTCACAATTGGTATCAGAGCAGACGGACGATCGATTCGAAGTGTTTCTTGATTTCTGGTAAGAATTCTTCTTCAAAAATCGATTGTGTTCTTGAGTGAAAATCGATTTTTTTTATTCTGTTGAAATTGATTGTTCTCGTTTATTGGATATTGTTAGTATTACTCATATTAGCGATTCTGCAATTTTTCTTGTCTTAATTCCATCGTTTGAGTGATTCTTAAGAAAAATCAAGTTTTTGGTTTTTGGTTGTGTTCATATCAAAAATCATAATTTTTTCTTCAAAATCGTGGTATTTTGCCTTAGAATCGAATTGGGTACTGTTATTTTGTTCTTTTTGGAAAGTTTCTAACGTTTCAGGAAGTTATTTATCAACCCTAGTCGCAATCCATCGAATTTTAAATACTCCAGCCGCTGTTTCCGGATAACAGCCGTTCTTTCCGGATAACAGCAGACCTTTCCGGACAATCGCATTCAAACTCTCCGGATACCTCAACTTTCCGGGTAAGTTTTCTCATTCTCAATCTTTCCGGATACAATTGTTCCGGAAACTCAAAGTTTCCGGTAAAATATTTTTCCGGACAACTCAAAGTTTCCGGTAATCTATTTTATCCGGACAACCAAAAGTTTCCGGTCATTTTGATTCTTTCCGGATACCAAACTCATCCGGTAAGTATTTTCATCCAGAAAACCTATCATCCGGAAACCATCTTCATCTGGAAAACCATTTCATCCGGTAAGTTTCGTATTTACAATTCTTTTACTCGGAAACTATTGTCTTCCGGATACCCTCTGTTATCCGGAAACTCTAGTTTGTCCGGACTCTTGTTGTTATCCGGATACTTCTGTGTTTTTGAACTGTTATCACTTAATCTGATCCGGACACTTCCAGATCAGACATCTCATCCGGATTCCTATCCGGTAAGTTCTTTTCTGGTTGAATTCTTACCTGTTCCTAGTTCAACTCAGTAGTAGAACCTGCGTTAGGATACCACTCTTAGTGCCTTGCGTTAGGTTAACACTTTGAATCGAACCAATCGTCTGACGATCACTCTAGTGCAACTAAAGATGACTTCACGCGACGCTCTTGCTATCGGCACCGATTCCAAACTACCTTGCCTCTACCAAGGTGAGTACAACCAGTGGCGAGACAGATTCATGATCTTCATAGAGTCCAAGGACAACTACGTGTATATCTTGCGAGATCTTGAAAAAGGTCAAATCCCTTGGCCTATGAAGACCATAGCAGCAACTGCAGAGGTTAAAGAACATACCGTGGAAAAGACTCTCACTGATATGACTGACGACGAGAGAGGCATGCCAGAAGGAGAAAAGCATGCTAAGAGGTATCTTGTTCAAGCTCTACCCAACACGATCTACACTGCCATCGACAACTACAAAGATACAACGAAGGGCATGTGGGATCAAGTTGCAAAGATGACGCGTGGGAGTGCTGTCGGGAATCAACTAAAGATCAACAACGCCATAACCAAGTTCGATGGGTTTAAGCAGCGCACCGGCGAATCTCTCACCCAGACATATGAACGCTTTTGTCTACTTCTTAATGAGCTTAACAAGAATCAGATCACTCGCTCCAACACGGAAAACGCGCCCAAGTTTCTCAACAACCGGTTGACAGAATGGAAGGGATTTGCTTCTCATGTCAAGCACAACAACTTAATAGAGAAAATTGGCATAAATGAACTCTATGAGACGCTTCTTCAAGACGAAGATGAAGT
This sequence comes from Saussurea involucrata, assembly GCA_033807775.1. Classification (NCBI taxonomy): domain Eukaryota; kingdom Viridiplantae; phylum Streptophyta; class Magnoliopsida; order Asterales; family Asteraceae; genus Saussurea; species Saussurea involucrata. Next base: position 5,673 of record JAWVWS010000831.1, on the reverse strand, counting down.
GAATGAACTTCTGAGCGAGAAGAAGACTGCATCAAAGCCAGCTGCTGATCCATTAGCCCTCATGTCTTCCAAACGAGGCAAATCTTCTGGCCGTCAATCCAAACGGACTCAAGAGCCAAGTGATTCTGAGCCCGAACCTGAGGAAGATGAAGGCAATGATTCTGATCCTGAACTTACTGCCTTGAAGAATGCTATGGCTTTGATCTCCAGATCCTTTCAACAACAAAAGTTCTATAAGAAGCCAACGTCCAATAATCAACGCTACTCCACCTCCTCCAACAAGCGTCATGATTATAAGGACATATATGAAGGGAAGAAGAAAGCTGACGAGTCCGACCAGTCTGACAAGAAAGAGAAGAAGGAAAAAGATAACCGCAAGAAGAAAGACGAACCCGTGACTTGTTATAACTGCGGGAAGCTTGGTCATTTTGCGAAAGACTGTCAAAAGCCTGTTGTAATGAATTCCCACTATTACAAGGCGAAGCTGGCATTGATAGAACAGAAGGAAGCTGGAGAAGCTTTACTTGTTGAAAACGACTACTGGTTGGGTCGTTCTGATGATGAAGAAGAGTCTGGTGCTGATGCATTCATGGGCTATCATTCCCCTGCTGAAGAAGATAAGGCAAACCCGTGTCAGGTATGTGAACCTCTCTTTTTAGAACTTTCTGACCGAATGAAACCTCTAGCTGAACGGATAGGTTCCTACAAGGCCACCATTAATGAACAACTACTTGAGATTAGATCACTATCTGAAAAGTTGGATGTTAAAATGCAAATAACTGAGAAACACAAGTCTGAAAGTGCTATTTTAAAAGAAAAATGCAAAAATCTTTCCATAGCACCTAAAGACTTTAGGGCCAAATTATCTGAACTTCAGGCTCAGTGTGATCAGTGTCCGAATGAGAAAGCAGAAACCACTTATCAATGTTCTGCTCTTTAAATTCAGCACAAGGAGTTTGTCGCTAAAATTCTTGATCTTGAAACCAAACTCCATAAAAGAGGTCAAACTGATCAGACCATACACATGAATAAACCCAAAGAGTTCACGTATTTTAACAAGGAGTGGGGAATCGGATACGACAACCCACATTATTTGAAAAAGGGTTTTTTCAACAGGCCTACACTGTATGACTTTGGTTGTCTTGGAATAGCCAAAACATATCCGGAATATGAAATTAAATGGACTGGTCCTCTTGAACCTGAAAAGGAAGAGGAAACTGAGGAATTCAAGCACACAAACACGTATAAAATGCAACTTCCGTTTTGTTATGAGCTTTTAAATTATTCCTATCAGAAAAATAAGAAGTATCTCTCGAATGACTACTTCGACTGCTACAAGGTTGGAACGCCCAAGGATTCCTCCGAAAAGGATGAGGTCCAAGCAACTGAAACCAATACTGAGACGGATGAGTTTAAACTCTATGTTCCCCCTCTCATCTTGGAAGCGAAGATAGTCGAGTTGGAGGAGTCACTCGAGAAAGAAAGGGCGATTTTTCAAAATGAAAAGCAAGCGCTAATTCAGGATCTTGAGAATCTAAAATCGGTTAAAATCGAAACTGTCTGACGAAGGACAGGAAATCCTTCGGTGTGAAATCAAAAATGCTCACATCAAAACTGGCTGCCTTGGCAACAGATGCGATCCAAGAGTATACGAGAAATGGTCAGCTCCAAGAGCAGATTGACCAACTTAAATCTGAAAAGCAGATTTCACCCGATTCATCCTCTAACTCATCGGACACGTCTTCGTGTAAAGCTTTTATAAGCAAATTTTCTTCAACACAAGACGATAAAGATTCTCAAGACGAGAGTGTTTTAAGGAATTTGAACTCTGATTTTTTCTTAGCGTCCGCACCAAATTCCCCAAAGCACACAAGCACTAAGTGTTCCTCGCCTTCCTCGACCGATCCAAGTCATGTAATTCCGGAAGTCGATTTCTCTGAATATATGAACTCCGAAGGCAATTCTGATGGAGAGTTTGAGTCGTTCCCCTTCGACCAACCTCTTCCGAGTCATACTGATTTTTTGTCTCCAGTGGTCAATCGACCGGTCAATTTTCTAAAGGGTGCTTGTTCAAACACAAAGACCCCAGTTGTGATTAAGATTTCAAAATCAAAGCCGGTTTCTCAAAAAGAATCACATCCGAGGCAAAAGACCGAGAAATTGATTGCCAAAAATACTGTTTCTTCAAAAGTCACTAATCATGCTGTCCCTGTTGTTACACATAAAATTGGTCACGCTAAACAAGAAAAACCAAAGTGGCTAGCTAAGGAACCTGTCGAGGATGCAGCATCAAAGTCTTTCAATACTGTTTTTTACCCTAGGATGAACAAAAATGATTGTGGTTTGAATCATAGGAATGATTTTGTTAAACGTGATGTTTCTTTTCCAATTAAACTCTATTCCGTTGATCACTTGATTCAGTTATCGCGTGATTGTTTATGTTGTTTATGTTGTGGTTGGAATGACTTTGATGACATTAATAATAATGATTGGTTTGGGTCATATCACATATATAACCACTCACCCAAAAGAAAACCCCGTAAAAACAAAAAGAAACAGCATAAGCAACGGGGTCCCCAATCTGAGGTTAAACCACAGCAGGAGAACAAACCCATTCCCAAACGGGTCACTCCTACTGAGGTTAAACCTGCACCCAAAAGGCAACTTGCTACAAAACCTGTTCCTCCTAAAGGTGTTAATTCCACACCTAAGAGGCAACCTGTGCCAAAACTAGTTCCTTCAAACGGTGTAAAACCTACACCTAAGGGGAAAGCTGTGTTAAAGCAAGTTCCTCCAAGAGGTGCCAAACCTAACCCTCCAGGACCCATGCAAATATAGGTACCTAAAATCCGTTAAACTTGTTTTTGCAGCACGGTCATGTGTGGTACTTAGACTCTGGATCCTCCAAGCACATGACCGGAAGGAGGGAGCTTCTCACGAACTACAAAGAAGAATATGGTGGAGACGTGAGATTTGGCAACAACGATAAGGCGCCGATCGCGGGCTACGGCGATATTGTCCAAGATAAGATCATAATCAAGAATGTATCACACGTCGCGGGATTGGGACACAATCTGTTCAGCATCGGGCAATTCTGCGACAAAGATCTCGAGGTCCGGTTCAAAGCTTAAAGGTGTAGAATCCTCAATGACGACGGAGAGGAGCTACTGGTTGGGACTCGCAAGACCAACCTCTACACAATCGACCTCGCAGCCCTGAAACCCGATAACCCCGTCTGCCTCATGTCAAAGGCTAATTTCGAACAAGCTTAGATTTGGCATCGAAGACTATCGCACCTAAACTTCAAGAGTATCAACAAATTGGTGCTCGACGGACACGTGAAAGGCATGCCCGATCTTCAATTCGTGAAGGATCGTCTCTGCGGGGCATGTGAGATGGGAAAGATGAAGCGGGCATCACATCAGCCGAAGGCAGCTCCGAGCACGTCCCGGTCCCTCGAACTTATCCATATGGATCTGTGTGGACCGATGCGTGTTCAAAGCATTAACAAGCGCAAATATGATCTAGTGATGGTGGATGATTACTCGCGCCACACATGGGTGAAGTTTCTACGCTCGAAGGATGAAACTCCGGAGCTGATCATCAACCACCTGAAGACCGTATAACTGAACAAACAACAACAAGTTCAGATATAAGGACCGAAAACGGGACGGAGTTCAAGAATCAAACGGTGGACGACTATCTGAATTCGGTCGGCATTTCACACACCTTCTCGGCTGCACGCACTCCTCAACAAAACGGAGTGATGGAAAGACGTAACCGTACCCTTGTCGAAGCAGCTCGCACCATGCTTTCCCATTCCAATCTACCGTTATTTCTGTGGGCCGAAGCGGTGTCTACGACTTGTTACACACAGAACCGCTCCATCATCAACAAGCGGTTCAACAAGACGCCGTACGAGATCATGAATAACCGCGTTCCGAACATCAAGTATTTTCATGCGTTCGGATGCACGTGCTACGTCTTAAATGACAAGGACGATCTCGGCAAATTCAGCCCAAAGGTGGATGATGGAGTATTTATAGGATATTCCATGCAGGCTATGGCATATCGCGTTTACAACAAACGGACTAAACCGTTATAGAAAGTGTAAACGTGACATTCGACGAAGCCACATATTTGGCTTCTGAACAAATCAGTTCAGAACCCGGTTTATCTGGCATGCTAGCTTCCGGACCTCCAAGTTCGGGATCTGCACAAGCGACAGTAAATCCGAATCATGCATCTTCATCGAATGCTGAATCTTCTGATTTAGATTTATTGTTTAAGTATTTTTATGATGACATCTTTAATGTTTCTACTCCTCCTGTCTCAGCACAACCTCGACTTGAAGCTGCTCGTACTGAGGATTCGGTGAATCTATCCGGTCCGCCGCCTTCTACAAGCACGCCGTCCATCACTGTGGAGACAGCTCAACCGTCATCATTCACTTCTACTAATACTATTGACCCCCGGGAGGAACCAATTATCAACACGGAGATCGCTCTTAATGATTCGTCATCTGCCACAATCGACGATCAACCTCTGAACTCCTCGGAACCAGAAGTTGTTCAACCCTCGGCGAATCCTCCCCCACCTCCTCCAAGAAACCAGCCTGCCACTCTTGAGGCAGTTCAAGACCTTCCATCTGGTGCCTACGTGGATCCGGACGCGTCTCACTCAACCCAGCAGCCGCTTCCGCACACTACCAGATGGACGAAAGCTCATCCCCTACATCAAATCATCGGTGATCCCTCACCTCCTGTTCAAACACGAGGCGCATCCGCCAACTTTTGTCTATTCTCCGGCTTCTTAAGCAAGATCGAGCCGACGACTGTACACGAAGCACTTGAAGATCCGAAGTGGATCATATCTATGCAAGAGGAGCTCAACCAATTCGAGGCTCTAAAGGTATGGCGACTGGTTCCACGTCCTTCTCACAAGACGGTGATCGGCACCAAGTGGATTTTCAAGAATAAGAAGGACGAAGACGGCATCGTCGTAAGCAACAAGGTGCGTCTCGTGACCAAACGGGTACCATCAGTAAGAAGGGATCGACTACGATGAGACCGACACTTCAGTGGCAAGAATCGAAGCCATACGTATGTTCCTAGCATACGCCGCACACAAAAACTTCACGGTCTTCCAAATGGATGTGAAGACCGCATTTCTCTACGGCGACATCAAGGAAGAAGTATACGTCTCGCAACCAGAAGGATTCGTGGACGATTCGAAGCCTAATCATGTCTACGTTCTAGACAAGGCGCTTTATGGTCTAAAGCAAGCTCCGCGAGCCTGGTACAACACTCTGTCCGAATTCTTGCTTAAATCTGAATTCACTCGAGGTAAGATAGACTCAACTCTGTTCATCAAGAATGAAAAAGGTCATATTGTCTTAGTACAAGTGTATGTCGATGACATCATTTTCGGTTCTACTAATCCTCAATATGCAAAGAACTCTGCCAATCTTATGGGAATAGTTTTTAAAATGAGTATGCTTTGTGAGATGAATTTCTTTCTTGGTCTTCAAGTTAAACAACTGTCGATCGGAATATTCATAAACCAGTCGAAGTACATCCAGGATATTCTTCGGAAATTCCAGATGGAACATTCCTCACCGATGAAAACTCCCATGGCAACCAATACGAAGCTTCACGCCGATCCTCACGGAAA
>JAWVWS010000830.1:0-25000 GCA_033807775.1 Saussurea involucrata | reverse complement strand
GCTTTAAGAAGAAGGGCAAAGGCCTGATGGCTGACTTTGACTGGGCTGCCTCTGATGAAGAAGAATCATCTGACTCTGAAGATGATGATGAGGCCAACCCTATGCCTCATGGCAAAAATCGAAGAAGAGAAAGAAAATTCTGAAATTCCCTCTACTTCATCTTCTACCTCTAAGGTATCAACTTCTTTCTTTACTAATATTTCAGATATTGATGAAGCTGATAGTCTTCGGAAAATCGATCTCTTGACTCTGAACTTATATGATGCCATGAATGGCAAAGCTGTAGCTGAAAATCAAAACCTTGATCTTGCTGAACAACTTAAAAACTGTCACCTTCAAATAGAAAAGCTTTCTAAAATTGAATAAGATTTAAAAGATCAGGTTTATACAAATCAACTAGTCAAAATCGAACGTGAAGAAGCTATCGCTGCATTAAAAGCTAAAAAGGCTACTGTTGAAGGATGGTGTAAATCCTCAACAACGATCACTGAGATAATAAAGTCTCAGATTCCCCTGAGTGACAAACGTGGTCTTGGTTACAAAGCTGAAACTTTAGAACCTACCACTGATCATTCCATGCTTAAGTTTGGAATGTTCGTGTCCTCTAACCCTGACACTTCCTCATCTCAGTGTTCCTCTTCAAAAACTCACATCCCTGAGGAAAAACCTACCTTAATCTTTAACGATAAAGGAAAAGAAAAAGTTTTCAACCAAAAACCTCAGAAGGGTACCTTTGTACCTAAGCTGAATGCTTCTAAAGCTTCAGTGACTTATCCCTCTACTTCTAAGAACAAGATCCCTGGATTTATTCAGCGATCTACTCCTAGAATCAGAGTGGATGTTATTGGTAAGAAATCTGAAGAACTGATTGTTCCTCCAATTTCCAATGCCAAAGGTATACTTGGTGCTGGCCCTGCTTATTTAAAATTTATGACTAAGCACGCAAATGGTCCTAAAGCTACTTTTATCTATAGGAAATGTTATCACTGTGGACTTACCGATCATATTACTAGTAAGTGCCTCACAGCCACCAAAGCTGAAAAGTTAGCTAAGATGAAGATCAATGCCCTCAAGGCAAAGAAGACCAATCCTGGTGCAAATCAGGTTAAGGTGAAAACCACCACTGAGGTTAAGATATTAACCAAAGTGAAGAATAGTTCAGAAGCTGAATCTTCAAATGCTGCGAAGAGTGCTGAACCTTCCACTTCCTCTACCACCACTGACAAGTGTGGGACCATAGTAAAATAGGTGCCCAAGTCAAACTAATCTTCCTTTGTTTGCAGGTTTAGAAGGGTATCTGATATCTCGATAGCGGATGCTCTAGACATATGACTGGAAAGAAAAACCTGCTCACTGAATACAAGGAAGAGAACGGTCCCTCAGTGGCCTTCGGTGGAAACGGAAAAGGCCATACCCGAGGATTTGTTGTACTATCTAATGGTACAACAACCTTCAGAAGAGTCGCATATGTTGAAGGGCTGAAGCATAATCTTCTAAGCATCAGTCAGCTGTGTGACAAGGATAACAAAGTGATTTTCACTAAGGAATCCTGCTTTGTCACTGACAAAAAGGAGAAGACAGCTCTCAGCGGATACCGTATGGAAAATGTTTATGTTATAAACATGAACTCTACAACCACTGAGAACTCCTGTTTCTTCTCAAAAGCCTCATCTAATGTCAACTGGCTTTGGCATAAGAGGCTCTCCCATCTAAACTTCAAGATACTGAATACTCTTTCCTCTCAAGAGTTGGTTACTGGTTTACCTCAACAATCATACGCTAAGGAGTCTCTATGTTCAGCGTGTGAAAAAGGGAAACAAACCAAGGCAAGCTTCAAATCAAAGCAAGTTTCCTCAGTGTCATCTCCACTACAGCTTCTCCATATGGATTTGTTTGGTCCTGTTAACAAGCAATCCATCGCTGGAAAGAAATATACGTTGGTCATAGTTGATGAATTCTCTCGCTATACCTGGGTAATGTTTCTCCGTTCTAAGAGTGACACCCCTGAAGAACTCATCACTTTTGTCAGGAAAATGGAAGTCCTGAACAACATGACCGTTCGCTCAATAAGGAGTGATCATAGGAGTGAATTCAAAAACAGTTCTCTCGATTCCTTCTTTGAAAGCAAGGGTATTTCTCACAACTCTTCCTCAGTGAGAACACCGCAAAAAATGGAGTCGCTGAAAGAAGAAATCGAACTATCATCGAAGTTGCACGTTCAATGCTCAGCGATTCTCATCTACCTACTCAGTTTTGGGCAGAAGCTGTCAACACTGCTTGTTTTACTCAAAACAGGTCGCTGATTGTCAAAAAATTCAAGAAGACAGCCTATGAACTCTTCCATGGGAGAAAGCCTTCAGTTAGCTTTCTTCACATCTTTGGATGTCAGTGTTTCATACTGAACAACAGAGATGCCCTTGGAAAGTTTGATCCTAAGGCTGATGATGGAATCTTTCTTGGATATTCTTCTATCTCTAAAGCCTTCAGAGTGTTCAATCGAAGAAGACAAACTGTAGAAGAAACAATTCACGTCACTTTTGACGAATCCCGTTCAGCGAACTCTAGACCTTCTGCTGATACTGAAGAACTTAATCGGTGGATGTTTTCTCATCTTGGTGATTCAGAAGATGCTCATATTCCTCCATCTCATACTCATCCCGCTGACGATGATGATCCTACTATCATCCCAAGTATGCAGACAAGTCAAGCTGAAACATCATGGGTCTCAGTTGTTCCTTTAAACACTATGCCTGATTCTGAACCTTCTGTCTCAGACATACCATCTACTTCTCAGCAATCAGTGAATTTAATGACATCTGAACCTCTTCCTCTCTTGCCTGATATACCAGAAGTTGCTGAAGCCTCATCTTCAGCTCCTCCAGAAGTTCAGGTTGAGTCAGCGACTTATGCTACGGCTCAGCGATGGACTATTAATCACCCTATTGATCAGATTCTTGGTGATCCAAACGTTGGTGTTCAGACTCGACGAAGTGCAGGTAACATTTGTTTATTTGTTAACTTTATTTCTTTGATTGAACCAAAGAAAACAGATGATACCCTCAGAGATCCAAACTGGGTTAGCGCTATGCAAGAAGAGCTGACATAATTCGAAAGAAACAAAGTTTGGAAGCTCGTTCCTAGACCATCCGACAAGTCTATGATAGGCACTAAATGGGTCTATCGAAACAAATTGGATGAACATGGAACTGTAACCCACAATAAGGCTCGTCTTGTTGTTTAGGGGTACAGACAAGAGGAAGGTATAGATTACGATGAAACATTTTCTCCAGTGGCAAGACAAGAAGCCATTCTTCTATTCTTAGCTTATGCAATACACAAAGACTTCAAACTATATCAAATGGATGTTAAATCATCGTTCCTCAATGGAAAGATGAATGAAGAAGTCTACGTGGAACAACCTCCAGGATTCTCATATCCTAAGCATCCAGGTTATGTCTATAACTGGATAAGGCACTTTATGGCTTAAAGCAAGCTCCTCATGCATGGTATGACACTCTATCTACTTATCTCCATATTGAAAAATTTGAGCGAGGTAAAATCGATAAAACTCTATTTTTCAGGAAAGTAAAAGGTCATACCAGTCTTGTTCAAATATATGTCGATGATATTATATTTGGTTCCACTAACCCTGACTTATGTACTCATTTCGCTGAAAGAATGAAAGCTGAATATAAAATGAGTATGATGGTTGAGCTAACATATTTCCTAGGTCTTCAAATCAAACAAAGTGAAAAAGGAACTTTCATTCACCAAGGAAAATATGTTAAAGATATGCTGAAGAAATTTGATTTAACTCAGAGCTCAGCTATGAAAACCCCTATGGCACCGCCGCTGACACTGAACAAGGATCCTTCTGGAAAACCTGTTAATGTCACAGCGTACCGTGGGATGATCAGCTATTTTCTGTATTTAACAGCTAGCCGACCTGATATTATGTACGCAACCTGTTTGTGTGCACGATATCAAGCTGAACTTAAGGAATCTCATTTGACCGCTGTAAAGCGAATCTTTCGTTACCTTAAGGGTACTCCTAACCTACGTCTTTGGTATCCCAAAGACTCAGGGTTTGATCTAATTGCCTATTCAGATAGTGATTTTGCAGGTTGCAAATTGGATAGGAAAAGCACCACAGGAGGCTGTCAACTCTTGGGTGGAAAGCTGGTGAGTTGGACAAGTAAAAAGCAAAACTCATTGTCCACCTCAACCGCTGAAGCTGAGTATGTAGCTGCTGGAAGCTGTTGTTAATATGTCTTGTGGATGAGAAATCAACTACTGGACTATGACCTTCAGCTCTCGAAAATTCCAATCTATTGCGATAGCACAAGTGCCATCGCTATAGGCAACAATCCAGTGCTACACTCAAAGACAAAACACATCGAAATCAGGTATCATTTTATTAGAGATCATGTGATGAATGGAGATATAGAACTTCATTTTATTCCAACTGACTTTCTGTTAGCTGATCGTTTCACCAAACCTCTTGATGAGACAAGATTCAACTTTCTCATCAGCGAGCTTGGAATACTGAACTTAGAAGAGTAATATCTTCAGCGGTTCACATTTGATATGGGATAAAATAAACTTGTATAACCCTATTTATCATCTTCTCTCTGAACAAAATTGATTCGCTGATATCAAGGTATGTTCTTTCTTACTCGCTGACGTTCGCTTATGAATGCAAGATTTCAAAACAAATTGCATCGCTGAATATCTCTTCCTTTCAGTAATACTTTGAAATTTCAAAATCTAACACTGATATTTCTAGTCAGTGCTTCATGTTTTAAAAATATCCCTGAGTTTTTCAAATCCTCAGAGACATCCTAAAATATGAAAGGACGTTTGTGACGTCATCACAATGGATAGACCATGGCACGCTTTTTCTCTGACACGTTTGCCCGTTTCGTTTTCCTTGACCAATCACATTCAAGGGACGTGTCTGTGTCATCATGAAAAACTTTCCCGCTCATAGTTTTTTCTCTCTCTACTCTCACTATATAAACCCATTCGAGTTTATATTTTTACCTTTTACGCGAACATCATCTCCTTCAAGCAAGAACAACTGTTGCATTTGAACTCTTTTTCTCCAGAAAACTGTTCACCTTCTTCTTCAACATCAAAGGTTAATCTTCTTATTATTTACCGTTAAAAACTTGTTTTCGATTTTATTCTTGGTTTTACAAGATCAAACAAACGAACTTTCTTAAATTGAAATCATTTTCTTTTCATAATTTTATGAACACAATCTGGAAACATATTGTTCTTCAAGTTTGAAACAAAATTCTTAAACTTGCATCTTCATATGTTTTTCCAGAATCTCTTATTTAAAAAGAAACTGGAAAACAAATGTTCACTATGTTTTGTACTCTTTTTCAAAACAAGAAAAACCCTAATCTCCATTAAGATATCTTTTGTCTGAATAGAATGTGCAAAACCAAAAAACATCTTATTTTGGAAAATCTTTCCACATTAAGACGTTATTCTTTATCTCTCTTCATGTTTATATATGTAAACAGAAATGACATCTATTGAAGCAACTACTCCTCAGTCTCCTACTTCATCCTCTGAGAAGGTCGAACTCATCAAAGCTCCTCAAGTCGATTTTGCACTCGAGAAAGTTACCTTTCCAGAAAACAATCCCTATGCCCTCTTTAACTTTCCTATTAAGAAGAAGATTACAAACCTGAACGAAGCTGTGGTTTTCCTCCAAACTTGTCCTTTATCGACAACCCTGACCGTCAATCCTCCTGCCCACAAACATCTACTCGCTCAGTTCTGGTATACTGCCAGAAACGCTGTGATCACCTCCTCCAAAGACCCCAACAAGAAATTCGATGTCATCCTCTTTGACACCGAACATGGTTCCTCAAAAATTACCCCTGGTTCTATCAGGTCTGCTCTCAACCTCCCTGGTAGTTCCAAAGAAAAACGCTTCGTCCCCCTGCCAAATCCAAAGAACCCCGCTGATAGGGAAGCCCTCATTGCATTCTTTGATGCAATGCAGTACGTATGGGAGACAGGGAGAGACAAACTCCCTGAGAAGAAGCTGACTGCCATCAAGAAGTCAAAGATGCCCAGCGAGATGAACTTCATCTTCGCTCACTTAATCAGCTATATGACAGCTAAGGTTGGCTCCACTGACCAAGCCTCCAAACCCCAGCAGGCTATGGGGTACTCACTGATGAAGGTCCTTCACATTGATTGGGCAAAGATCATATTCGACGATATGCAGCTCAGAGTGAATGCCGCAGAGAGACCAACAACTGTTCCATATCCCCGGTTTTTCAGCGCTCTCTTTCTACAAGGACTCGGGGACAAATACCCAAAGGTGGGCGACCTGAAACTCTCTCAGGTTGGTGTTAAAGTTCTCGACTTCAAGCCTCTGCCAAACGAGGTACGTCTCTCTACTCTCTTACCTGTTCTTAGACCTCCCACTTCTTCTACTTTTGCAGCTACCTCCACGGTAATCCCAACCGGTGGTACCCAGGCTGCAACCTCCACTCCTCGAAAGAGAAAACACTCTACAATCACTCTTGGTGCTCCTAAGGCCAAGAAAACCCAAGAGCAACCCCCAAGCCTTCCCAGGCTGAAGACTCCATGGTTCTCTCTTCGCAAGAGCCGTTGGATAGTTCAGTGGTACGCTCTGCCACAGCTGGTGAAACCATCCCTTCCATACCAACTTCAGCGTCTCTAAATGCTGAGGTTATTAACTTGGAACAAAACCTCCCTCCCTCAGTACCTCTAAGTACTGAGTAAGTAATTCTCAGCGGATCCAACGCGGAACCTCTTACCAAATCCCTCTTCTCAACCATCATTCCTCCCACTCTCTCTTTGGACACTCCACCTATTTTCCCCCCATTCTCTGGAACGAAGGTCATCCTCAGCGATACAAATGCTGAAGCTCTACAAAGGATGATAGAGAAAAACATAGGACCTGCAGGCACTTCTATGCGTCAAGGCTCGTTGGAAGGCGACATGGAACATTATTCAGGTTTTCGAAACTTCGATGAATTCGTCAACCTTCCTGCAGGTATACAAAAAAACATACACACTCCTCTCTCAAAATCCCAAACTTTTGAGCTTTCCTTTGTTCATAAGTTTTTAACTGTTGCAGGTCCTAATTTGGGAGATATCGACACCTCTCTCAAGGATTTGTCAACAAAGGTGGAATCTCTCACCACCACCCTCTCTACAAACTCTTCAGTGGTTACAAACGCTGGAGAGGCTCTCAAGACACTCACCACTGAGGTGAAAGGAAAGGCGTCCAGTACTGATTTGGAAAAGGTGGAAGGTAGCCCTGGTCATCTTGCTACTACTCTCGCTGAAAACTCCACCACCAACAACACTCTCTCCACAAACTTCTCAGCCCTGTCCAACGAAGTCACATCGTTGAAGACAGTGGTTGGAAATCTTCAGGGAGAGGTGTCTACTCTAAAAACAGATGTCAGCACTACGACCAATCTACTGAAACAAATCATCGATCGCCTGAATGCTCCAACTTGTGCACCATCGCACTTTACTCAGGTTGATCGAGACGATCTTCAAAAGATCAGTCCTGCTATTTCTGGCTTAGAAGACAGAATAGTAGTGATTGAAACCTTCATGGGGATCACTGGCATGGAAGACAGTGACCCAAAGCATATTGATGCTGCTGCTGATGATATTTCTGTTTCCTCCCCCATCCATCATGTGGAAGAGGGGGAGAAGGATCAAGACCTTCCCCATAATGTTGAGGGGGAGAAGAAAAATCAAGAAGACCTTCCCCATAATGTTGAGGGGGAGAAGAAAAATCAAGAAGACCTTCCCCAGAACTCTGAGGGGGAGGGTAATATCTCTGCATCTGCTGAAAAACCTCAGGGAGTTAAAAACCCTGAGGGAACCGAGAAACCTCCCTCTGAATTTGAGAGGGAGCAACTCGATGAGGAAGATGAACCTGAAGCTGAAGCTGATGTCATCGAACCCTATGCTGATGAGGTCGAATCTAAAGAAGAAGAAGAAGAAGACGATGAAGACGTCGATATCGCTGATGATGAACCATCATCATCCCCTAAAGATGATGATGATGACGATGATGAAGATATCGACTGCTCCTTCCAGCCGATCAAAAGAGCCCCTGCTCAAAAAGGGGTAATCGTCAGAGATACTCCAGGAGAGGGGATAACGAAAAAGCCTGCAGCGACTGAAGCTGACAAAGGCAAAAAAAAGGCCTCGCTGTAGAAGGCAATCTGACTATCTTACAAAGAAAGCCAGTTTGTCAGGTACAATATCTTTTCTTCCCTTACACTGCATCCCTCCTCTATCCCTTCTCAACGTCAGTTCTCCTCTCCATAAAACCTCTGTACACTTAAACCTCATTCTTTTCTCTATCTCTTTTTCCCAAATGATCTTACTTAAACGATCATTACGTTTCAGCTAGTCCTCTCCCCTGCTTGAGGATCCAGCTGAAGTTCCTCCTCCTACATCAACAATAAATCCAGCTCCAGTCGCTGAAGAAATAATCCCAGTCTTAAACTTCGATGAGACTGATGAACCTAAAGAACAACTGCTCTCTCACAAAACAGACCTTCCTTAGTTCCTCAAAAGCTAAGTGAAAAGGAAAAGAAAAGGAGAGAAGCAATGATAAAACAGCTTGAGGATCAGGGAATCTTCCGAGCCCCTCGATTCAAAGTATCTAGAAAAGAACTCGTTGAACACCTCAAAGCTGAAAAACAACTCGCCAATCGAAGAAGACCTTAAGAACGAGATAAAGCCTATGCCATTGAGCTCATTCGACAATCGGTGAAAGACCCTGATCTAAAGAAGACTCCCATTTATGTTCAACGTCAACTGTGGAAAGACGCCAAAAAGATCATCGAGAAGAAAACCAAGGTCTCTGACTCTACTCTGGAATGGTGCAAAGAACGACTTAACTTTCGATTCCATGTCTCTAGAATCAACAAAGTGAACATCAGGGGAAGAACGTCCATAAACGCTCCTATTATTGAAGCTGACATATTCAGAGAAAATGGTACCAAGGAGACCATCTATGCCACTACAATAAAGAAGTATGGTTTCTCTGAATGGTTGGAGATGCGAATAGCCATTCAGCGATCTCGCTCAGTGTTTAAAAGCCATGTCAAGAAAATTATAAATTCTCAGATCGACTTGGTTACATCTGTTGTGGATATTCCTCCTCCTCCTCCTGCTCAAGTTCAACGAAGAAGGGCCTCTGCAAAGAAAAATATAATTCTTTCAGACTCAGGTCCTCCTATCAGAAACGAAACCGGAATCGGCTTTTCACGCGAAGAAGTACTTGGTCCTGAACCTGATCTCTTAGCTCTTGACATCTCCCTACCCCCTGGTGAACGTTGCCCCTGGTAAAGTCTTAAGCGAACCTTATGGTATCTTCTTCAGAGACTACGATGGACGAGAATCCTTCCAACGCGTCTCTGAGCTACCCATTGCTCCTATTGAACAGCTTAGGGATCTCGTCTATTGGTGCGGATTCAGAGAAGACCTTCTCGGACACTTCTTCAAGCCTCTGATCTTTACGGAAGCTAAGCACAACAAAGTCCCTGACTGGATGATCCCTACAACAAAGTCCCTTGATGAACTTCGCATTAAGGATGAACCTGAATAGCTGATAGGAATCCTTGTAATTCTTCTATCTTTATCAGCTTATATCTTTTGTACTTGTAAATTTTATTTGATGTACTTGTAATTTTTCTACTTCCCTCTATAACTTATACGAAGTTTAAAAAAATATTTCAGCGAATGTACTTTACTCCGTCAGTACTGAAAAGATCCCAGAAAACAGTAAAAGGGAAGAATATTTTATGAGTTCTTTTTATCCTTATGTTTTCATACTTAGGAATTTTCCTTTGTTGCTATGTCACAATCAAATAGGGGGAGATTGTTGATCCAAACCCTCAGTGATTTGATAATGACTCTCTAAGAATCACTTAGTGAAAATTGTAAGTAAACAATATGTATTAATGTTTTGTCATCAAAGAATATACTAAGTCTGTTTGTTATCGCTGATGAAAACATATGCTTTAAATTACACATTCAGCGATACTGTTTATCAATGAGACCTGAGCCTGTTCAGTCTTGTTGATGATCGCTGATAATGTTAGTTGTTTACTTATAATCCCTGAAGACAAGTTTCACGTCAACTATGTTCTACGCTGAAGTCGAAGATCAAGCCAAAGAACCAGTGCCAAGTCTACTAATGAACTGATGCGGATATCAGCGAAACCAAGATTTGTCCACTCAACGTGAAGTTTCAAGTAGAAGACTTCAGCGAACGCTGATCATGAATTTTCATCTAAAAGTTACTTTTGTCTTACCTCCTTGCACGCATCCGTACGATAATGTCAGAATGAACATCCCTTTTGTCCAGAATCGTACAACCAACTCTGATTCTACACTGTTCATCATGCGGCTACTAGGTTGTCTACAAAGGTCAAACCATGCAACCAATCAGCTGCTGCCACGTGTAAAGTGTACTGATATGCATTAAATGCATGGTGTCGATAGTACAATTGATTATAACATGCTTAAAAAGTAAATAGATCGTAAGATTAATCGTGCATCGTGATGTCTCCGAATGCGTTGTGAGTTTCTTTGAGAGAGAATATTGCTTTTTGCTATTGAATTCGCTTATGTCCCTCGAATGCTCTGGTTCTTCATTTATATAGCCTTCCTCGTCATAAATGAGCCTCTTTAATGTGAATAATGGTTTTTTTTAATGATTTTTGATGATTGTCTTCGGTTATAGCATTAATGAACAAGACATGCATTTAAGAAATTCAAAGAAACACTCGTCGTACGTTAGTGAACGGGAATCATAAAGAAACTTACGACGTTCGTTAGATATCGACGAATGTTGGTTTAGACGTCTTTGGTCGCTTGTTAAGTGTCGACGATTACCTAAAGTGACATTCGGTGGTCTTGTGGTCTCGGGTCGTTAAGATCTAATCTAAGAATATATTTGTATGTAGGAATATTACGTCGGTCGAGACTTTGCTATTTTTTACCCAAATAGTTTGCCCCGAAATTTGGAATGAGGTGGCAAGTTCAACTTTCAAATTTTGCCCTTAATTCTGGACATGTGTCGATGAAAGAAACTGAATCGGTTCTCCCTTGAATGGTCCTCTATATATTAATGTGAAATCTATAATTATGTGAGAGATTTTTGACGTGCTAAGTTGTGAAAAGAAGCAAGAACTTTTAAAATTCAAATATCTCAAATTTCTTCTCTTAATCACCTTATATTGGTATGACACCTGCATTTTTAATTTTGCATTGAGTTTTTTATGGGTTTAAATCAGAGGCAAAGACGAAGCCGAGAATTTTAGGTAAGAGTCTTCTCCCTCACTTACCGAGGATCAGACATATGCATATTGAATGTTGTATATGTATAGAAAAAAGATCTGAACTACTAATTTTTAATTCATTATTCTGATGCTATTGTTTATCATCACATGATGCAAGTTTTTAGAGTTGTGGCTGCAATTCTTCATTTGGGGAACACAAAATTTGCAAAAGGGAAGGAGATAGAATCATCTATTCCTAAAGATGGAAAATTATTTGTTCCATATGATGAGACAACTGTTGTAGATATGCTTTAGCAAAAATAGCATACTAGAAGTTATTTGACTGATAACCCTCAATTTATTGTTATGGACAGTTTTATGCTATTGAACTGGAATAATTTTCACCCTTATAATTATGTTGTCTAATTGGTATTTTTAGGTTTGTGGATAAGATCAATAACCCATGCTTAAAATACATAATTGGAGTACTAGGGGTATAAGGATTTGAAAAATTCAAGACAAAGAGGTTGTTCACTATTACTTCCTTTATTTGTTGCACTTATTTTTTAATACATATAGGAGTCTTATTTCTATTCCTAGCATTAATGTGTGCAGTTTTGTCTTGAAATGTTGAAGAGGCATATAAGATTTTACCTATCGCTCATACAAATTTAAATTATATATGTGCCACTATTCATTGGTAGTCGGAAGGTTATGAAATAGTTAATTTAAATCGTTGTAGAATAAAACATCAATGGAATAATGTCCGTTATTTGATAAACGTTTACCAGTGATTTTAAATATATTGGATTTTAAAAGGTCGCACAATTTTTGTAGTCGATTAGTTGCAATTGGAGCCATAACTCTTATTTATTCAAAATGTATTAATATCTAAAGAGTAATATATTTTTGGGTAAAAATTCACAAGTCACGACCGACGCTAAAAACCAACGATAATAAACTTAAGACAAATCTGGTATTAAGATAAGGTCCTGACGACCACGTATGTTCGGGACCATAGTCGTCACTTATGGTGGTGGTCGTGAGTTCATCACGACTAGCGACCAATCAGGTTCAGACCTTCCGTCGAAGGTATCGTACGATCATCGTAAGTTCCTTAACGATATAAACTTTCTAACATACGACAAGCGTTTCTTCTATTATGTTAAATGCAGGTCCCAAGGCATTGATGATCCGGAGAATCCAAAAAAAAGCGATGAGAGAGAGAGTTAGAGAGAGAGAGGGCGAGGGGGGGAGAGTATCCGTGGAGTGGTGAGAGGGCTCGAAATAGGAAAATCAGTTACAGAGGGTATACCCACAACCTTGATGCTAAGGTCTACAGGAAACTAAATGAAATCTCCTTTTTGTTTTTCAACTTTCCCGAAAAGATGGAAATGGTAGCGTTTTGGAAAATTTTCAGAAGATACGGAGAACCTACTGATGTTTATCTGGCAAAGAGAAGACTCACGAATGGGAGAAGATTCGGCTTTGTAAGATTCAGAAGAAATGCAGACGTAAACAGGATGGAAAAATCTTTGAACAATATTTGGATTGGATCATATAGGCTCAGGGTGTTAGTGGCAGATAAAGAAAGATTAGAGGGGGAGAGAAATTTACGAAAGTGTCCTTCAGGGGTGAGGATGAGTGGTAGAAGTTCAGAGGTAGAGATAAACAATATCGAGGAACTGAAAAGGGAGAAAAGAGTAGGAGGAAGATCATACGCGGAGGTTTTGAAAAATAATTAGAAAGATAAGAAATAGGATGTAGTGGTGGCAGAGGAGGAGAGTAACGAAATGGTAGGATCATGGCAAGGAGATGCAGAGGCTAAGGAGTTCTTGAAACTGTGTTTGGTCGGATCAATAACATCAACAGATAACTTGGGGGCTTTAAAAAAACTTTGCAACGAAGAAGCTTTAGGAGTGGAAGAGGTAAAGCATCTGGGAGGAAAACAGGTACTACTTCAATTTGCAGAGGAAGAAATGAACAGAGTTACCGCTACCAAAAACCATGGTTTCCACTTCTGGGTTAAGGACCTACGTAAATGGACTGAGGGGTATAGGAATGGGAGAATGGTATGACTCAAAATCAGCGGAGTACCTCTTCACGCTTGGAATGGCGAAGTGTTCACATCGATCGCAGTCAAGTGGGGGAAGGTATTACAAACACATAACTGCGACATGAAGGAAAGTGTTACCCTTGGGTGCGGTAAAGTACTCATATGCACATCGATACTTTTAGAAATAAATTTTCTCAGAAGTATTAAAGTGGGAGACTTGTTCTACCGTATAAATATACCGGAGGAAGAAAGCAGTCTAATAGACAATTTCGAGTGGGGATGGGCAGTAGGAAAGTAGACAGACGGAGATTTGGAGGACGATGGATCTTCAGTACCGTCACTATGGTCAGAAGAAGCGAAATCGACATATAGTGAGGAGGGTGTAGAAGAAAGCTAGTTCAGGGAAGGAGGTGCAGAGATAGGAAACAAAGGCGGTAGGTGGCCGGAATCGAAGACGGAGAAGGACAACGGCGGAGAGGCAACTTTCCCGGCGTCTAGACCGTTGGAAGAGGAGACGGGTATAGTGGGAGACCAAAAGACGGCTCCAGTCGAAAACGAGGCATCAAGTTCGAGAGACACGACACACAAGGCGGTGGTTTCCAAGGAATAGGGAGGGGCGGCCGAATGGAATGGAATGGATGCAGGGTCAAAAGAAAAAGAAAAGTCAATGGAGGGTGATGAAAATATAGGCTTAGTTGGGGACAACAATTCGGTGGTAGAAGCTGAGTCTCTAAAAGAAAATGGGCCTGCATGCTTTGGGCCGCTCCCACTAAATGGAAAAGAAGAAAAGGATGTGGACCAGGTCTTAAATAAAAAACATAGGCCGATCGAATCTGGGCTGTGTAATCATTCCCATCAGAATTGTCAAGGCCCAGAAAACAAATCTAAGACCCCCACGTTAAACATCGATACTCCTATAATCCCAAGCGAAATAGTAGCAGGTGATCATCTGGAAGAAAGCGATTTTGCACAGAACAGTATGGGAGAAAAGAGCAGACTTAAGAAGGGGGGAAATTTCAGTTACGGACGGGGAAAAGTAAGTTTACATATGCTAAAACAGTTAGCACGACAGAGCAATAAAAAAGGGGGTCGAAAAGAGGATCAAGATGCAATCAGACCGAGAGAAAAAAGAAGAAGAAGTCAGAAGGATCAGAAATGTCGGGGGCGGCCACCCAAGCCTCGATATCAAACGAATTAAAGAGCCAAGATGTTTCGGAAGTAATCGAAAATTTTGGAGAATCCATAGGTATGATTTGGGAACCAAAGAAAACTGTACAACCTTCCGGCAAGCTGGAAGTGGGAGAAGGAGCAAGTACACGTAAGTTTCGAAAATCTTTTGGTCCAAAATGAAAATAATATACATAAATGTGAGAGGTTTCGGGTCGAACAATAAAAAAGGGTGGGTAAAAGAGATATGGAGAACCGAGAGGCCGAACTTACTGGGCATTCAGGAGACGAAAACTAAGAAGTGGGACTCACACCAAATAGGGGCTGTTTGGGGAGGGGAAGAAGTGGATTATGCACAGGTAGAGGCCAATGGAAGTTCAGGGGGGATAATGACCATGTGGGATAAAAATTCGTTGGAATGCGAACACGTAATCGAAGGCCGCTCGTTCTTGGCAGTAGTAGGCAAGTGGGAAGGAAGAGAAGACCCACTGGATTTGTCAATGTATACGGCCCAAAATGACATTAAGGACAGACTGGAACTCTGGGGTAGACTGGAAAAGTTAGTCGAGAATGAATCGGTGAAATGGTGTTTGTTTGGCTACTTCAACGAGGTTAGAGGGGAGGGAGAACGACTAAACTCATGTACGAATCAACAGGGAGCAAGAGAGTTCAACGAGTTTATCATTAGAGGGATTTCGACGGAAGTTACTTTGTTCGGGCGCGAATTCACAAGGGTTAGCGATGATGGCTTGAAGTTTAGTAAACTTGATCGATTCCTCATAACGGTCGAGTTTGAATCCGTCGTGAAAAATATTGGGGTAAAACCGTTGGAGAGGAAGTGGTCGGGAGGTGGTGGAAGTAGCTTGGAACAAAAAGATTTCGTCCTCTAGGCCGGATTGTGTACTTAGAGACAAGCTAAAAAACGTTAAGGAGGCTCTTAGAGTATGGGGAAAATAAAAGTTCAGCAATATTGAAAAGGAATTATGCTCGCTAAAGGAAGAGGTATCGAAAAGAGAATCGAAAGCGGAATCGGTAGGGTCGAATGAAGAAGAAAGAGAACATTGGGTCGAAGCAAGAAAACGGTGGTTAGAGTTAGAGAATAAAAAGTCGGGAATGGCGAGTCAAAGGGCTAAAGTCAAATGGTTCACGGAAGGAGACGAAAACTCTAAGTTGTTTCATGCAACTATTAAATTGAGACAAAGAAAAAACAGGATTCGAGGATTGCACACGAACTCGGGATGGACGGATGATCCGAATGAAATAAAAAGCTACACTTTCGAGTTTTTTAAAGAAAAGTTCGCCTCCACAAGAACTAGTGGACCTTCGCTAAGAGGTGATTTTTTTTTAAAAAATTGTCGAAGGAAGAAGCCGATTTACTTAAAGGCCCGTTTGTAGAAGATGAAGTTTGGAATGCAATAAAAAGTTATGGTAACAATAAGTCGCCGGGTCCGGATGGATTCACATTCGGGTTTCTAAAGAAATATTGTAGTTTAGTAAAGGAAGACTTTATGATGGCGGTTAGATGGTTCGGCGAAAATGGTGAAATAAGTCAGGGATGTAATTTGTCGTTCTTAACATTGATTCCTAAGGTTGCAAACCCGTTCAACCTTGGGGAATTTAGGTCGATTAGCCTAATAGGGGTATATTATAAAACCATTGCAAAGGTGTTGACGGAAAGGTTAAAGAGGGTGATGGGAAACATCGTTAGCGACTCGCAAAGTGCCTTCATTAAAGGGCGCTCAATTCTTGATGGTGTCCTAGTGACAAACGAGGTTATCGACTATGTCCGAAGGAAAAAGAAAAGAGGATTGACTTTTAAGGTCGATTTCGAAAAGGCCTACGATAGTGTGGAGTGGGGCTTCTTGCTACAAAGCTTGGAAAAAATGGGTTTTGGAAGTAAATGGGTTAAATGGATAAAGGTGTGCCTTATTTCCTCGTCGATGTCAAATTGCCAATCCTAGTGAACAGTAGTCCAACAAAGGAATTCACGATGGGAAAAGGACTTCGGCAAGGTGATCCCCTTGCGCCATTCTTATTTTTAATTGTTGCCGAAAGTCTACACATATTGACGGAAGAGGCGGTTAAAAGCGGTCTCTATGAAGGTTTAAAGGTGGGGAAGAAGGAGGTTTCCATTTCTCACCTCCAATATACGGACGACGCTATTTTCTTTGGTGAATGGAGCCTTAAAAACCTCAAAAACTTGCTGGAAATTTTGAAATGTTTTTATGAGGCGTCGGGACTAAAAATCAACGTTCGCAAGAGTAAAATCTACAAGAATAGGTCCATGAATGGGCTAGATGTGTAGGGTGTGGTTCGGGTGCGTTTTCGTTTACCTACCTAGGTTTACCGGTAGGTGCCTCGATGAGAAGGCATGGGAATTGGAAGCCGGTGATCGAAAAGGTGGAAAAAAGGCTAGCGTCATGGAAAGCAAAAGTAATTTCATTTGGTGGACGGTTGACATTAGTCAAATCGGTAATGGGAAGTCTCCCTTTGTACTTCTTTTCCTTATATCGAGCCCCGAGTGGTGTGTTAAAAAAATCAGAGACCGTGAGAAGTAGGTTCTTTTTTTTGGGGGGGGGGGGGGGGGGGAGGGTCCGGAGAGAGTGTGAAAAAAGGTTTGTCTTGGGTGAAATGGGAAGACACGGTGAAGAGTCGGGGAAAAGGGGGGGTGGTTAAACATCGGGAGCTTGAAATTGGCCAATTGGGGAAATGTTGGTGGCGATTTGCTACAGAATAAAATGCGTTTTGGGTCAAGATTATAAAAGCATATACGGGGAGGGGGGGCTGTTTGAAAACACTCGTGTTTGTCTTGATACAGGTACGGTTTGGAGTAATGTAGCTCGTATCCACCCGGAAATCGATGGAATATGAGTGGCCTTCTCAAGGGCGTTACGGAAGATGATATGAGATGGCGCGAATACATCATTTTGGAAAGAACGATGGGCGAGTGGTGAGAGTTTCAAAGTCGAATTCCCAAGATTATTTCTTTTAGAGGTGGATCAAGAGGCAAAAGTCAAGGATAGGGGCGAATGGATTAATGGGTCGTGGGTGTAGAGGTGGAAATGGAGAAGACCTCCGAGAGGAAGAGAACTAGGTGAGTTGGAAAACCTCCTTCATCGGTTGGTGGAAACTCAACCACTACGTGATCAAGAAGATAAAACGGAATGGTTACCAGACGATTCGAAAAATTTCAACGTCAAAAACTTAAGAAGCTACTTGAAAATGGAGGTAACAACGCAATCGGGAATTTGGAACCAACGAAGTGGTCGAAGATCATCCCACAGAAGGTTTGTATTTTCATTTTGAGGGCAAGTAAAGGTAGACTCCCTACTCGCATTGAATTGGACCGTATATGTATGGATTTGGACTCCGTGTTGTGTCCTAGGTGTGGAGAGGCGTGTGAATCGCTGGACCACACTTTGGTACGCTGTTCGGAGGTCAAATCGGTGTGGAAATTGGTTAGAAGATGGTGTCGTAAAGATCTAGAGCCGCTACAATCGGTACAAGAGCTTCTCCAAGAAGGACCAAATTCAGGAAACCAAGGACCAAGCTCGAAGGTATGGGAGGGAGTGAAGTGGGCTTTCCTCTTCATGATATGGTCGCATAGAAACAACGTCGTGTTTATGACAAAAGGAAGATTTCTGATCTCTTCTGCGAATTCCAACGAAAGTCGTATGAATGGATTACATACCGAAGAAAAGGACTAACGACAGATTGGAAAGGATGTCTCGTGGATCCGTTGGCTCGACTTTAGTCTTCTGGACGTTTTCTACAGGTCTCGTGGCGAGGACCTGTGACAAACGAGGGAGGTAACACAATTATCTTTAGTTTAAATCTCGTAAACTTGAAGCTGCTGTTGTCTATCCCGATCTGATGTTGCACCGTTGCTGCACTATATGTTTTGTTAATTAGTATTGATTCTGCTGTTTTATCCTTTGGTTCGTGGGTTGTGTCCCTAAATTTGTTACTGTGAATTGTGTTTGGATGTTCCTGGTGATAAGGTTTATTTGTACCTGTTGGTTATGGTATGGTAATAAAAATTATGCTTTTAAAAAAAGGGCATTGATGATCCAACGGTCATAACGGAAGACAACCATCAAGATAATTCAATGTGTCAACCATTACTCATTATTAAGAGGTGCATTTATGACAACTAAGACTATATACACAAATTCCAAGGTCTCATTTCAAACATCAAGCAATTCCTGGAAGTACTCTAGAAGCACGCAAGCAATCACTCGCATTTTCCTTCGAAGACACTCTCGACGAACTGTTTTCATTCACGACGCGTGATAGAATCTTACGATTAGTTTATTTCTTATTCATATTGTAACTGTTTGTACTCTCGATACTTGTTACACAAGGACGACGTCCCTTATTGACGTCTATAGTGCACTGACGATATAACTGTCGTCCGCGTCACCGAAGCTCTTGTCTCTTTTTCATTTTTGTTATTCGTCGTACGATTTATCGAAAGGTTCTTATTCTTTACTTGTTAAGCTCCACACCGACCTTAAGTTACCTTTTGAGGTGATTTTTGGCATTAACAGTTTGGTGCCCATTGTGGGGCCCCATCTAGAGAAAACATTCGAAAAACGTGCGTCTTACTAACAGTTTCTTGGAAAAGTTTATTCTTGTGAATAGGGATATTGTTGGACAAGACGCTAACCGCAACTCTCTCGCCCAAATGAATATGGAGCTAGATGCCGCACACAACCGCGTTAGTACACTAGACGAGCAAAATCGCAAGGGCGTCGAGGAAATCGCATCTATAAGGAATCAAAATACAGGAGGCTGCCTCAGCCATCCTTTCGGTCCGAGACCATTCTTTAATGTGCCTTTTGTAGGTCAAAATCCTATGCCTCCTCCACCACATACACCTTTCCGAGGCCGTCGCTAAACACCTTCGCCCCGCCTATCCCACCATCCGGCGCGTCGACATTTCCAATCCCGTCGATGACAATCTTAACAATATTGATGCCATCAATGCCGATACCGACAATGTCGATGCCATAAATGTCGATCCCGACGATGCCCATCCCGTGGATGTCAATCCCAACGACGCCAATGCCAACCAATGCTAAAGCCGCTGAATTTTCGTAACGAAATGGTTTCTACACAAATGTCGGCATGACCTCCCAAGACTCGGGATTTATTCGGTGCAACCGACAACGACCAACGGACTCAATCAAGACGACCCGATCGCTCGACGATTAAGTCTGCGGGTAGAGTAGAACAAAAAAATGTTATCATTACTTTCCAAGTTACATGGATCCGCTGTACCAGTCGACATCGAGCCACGTTCTGGACGACATCTCTGACTTATACACAGACCTGGCGAAGTATCCACCAAAGAACTTCGAAGACGTCCGAGCAAGAACTTTGGCATACATGCGGGTGGAGGACGAAACAGCTTTCAGACGAAAACATTCGGGCGACAAGAGGTCGCTAAGTGTGAAGAAGTCATACTTCAAAGCCAGAACGACTCCTAAACCAGAATCGTCACGACAATTATCGAACGTTAGACTCGAGAAGAAGAAGAATGTATCGACATCTAAATTCTTCCAGTACCCCAAGATTTATTCTTACGGATTCAAGGGTCGTCAACAGATATAGTCGAGGCTCTCAAGAACGTACAGTCTTCGATGGCCGAAGAAAAGTGACAAAGATGACGGCAAGAAGGATAAGTCCAAATGGTGCGACTTCCACAACGACCATGGTCATACGACAGATGAATGTATAGCCCTGTGTAAAGAATTTGCTTGGTTAGTCCTAAAAGGACATCTTCAAGATCTAATGCGTACAGAAACAAA
This sequence comes from Saussurea involucrata, assembly GCA_033807775.1. NCBI lineage: Eukaryota > Viridiplantae > Streptophyta > Magnoliopsida > Asterales > Asteraceae > Saussurea > Saussurea involucrata. Next base: position 4,649 of record JAWVWS010000830.1, on the reverse strand, counting down.
CGCACGACCAACATCTCCGGAACATACAAAAGTGGTAAACCGTGTGACTTGTTTGGGTAAAAATTCTAAGTGTAAAATATTGTTTGGGTAAAAATTCTAAGTGTTAAATATTGTTTGGGTAAAAATTCACAAGTCATGACCGACGTTAAAAACTAACGATAATAAACTTAAGACAAATCTTATATTAAGATAAGGTCCTGACGACCACATATATTCGGGACCATAGTCGTCACTTATGGTGGTGGTCGTGAGTTCATCACGACTAGCGACTAATCTGGTTCAGACCTTCCGTCGAAAGTATCGTACGATCATTGTAAGCTTCTTAACGATATTAACTTACTAACGTACGATTATTAATGATAAAAATCGTCCCAAGGAAGATTTAAAGTCGGTGTGGAGCTTTAACAACTAAAAAGGTATCTCGCGACCAAATCATACGACGGGTAAAAGAAATGAAAAGTGACAACATAATTTGTTGACGCGGAAAACCTTGTCTAGGGTAAAAACCGCGGTCGACAACAGAAGTCGACGGTGCACTATAGTCGTCAAACAGGGACGACGTCCTTTAGTAACAAGTGTTATGAATACAATTGAATAAAATGGAAATAGAAATAAAGTAAGTCGTGCGTTTCTATCAAGGGTCGTGTGTCTAAGTTGGTTGTCGTGAGGTTTTTCGAAAGGAAATGAAATTCGTTTCTGATGTATGTTCTGGGAATTACTTGTGCCTCCGAATGAGGCCTTTAACTTCGTTTATATAAGCTTTGATTCCATAAATGGTCTTCATAAATGCGAAAACGGTCCTTGACATTTATTGCGCTTGATTGCGGTCTTCAGTTATGACCGTTATCATTAAATGCGATTGACCTGCATTAATTAGACACAAAGAAAACGCTCGTCGAGAGTTAGTTAATCTGAATCGCAAGAAATCTTACGACAGTTGTGATATTTTACCGAGGGTCTTGGTCGTAGGTCGTGAGTACCTTACGACCAACATGCTAAGTGACGACTAAGGTCATGGTCGTGCATTGTTTACAGAACCTTATCTTAATACAAGACTTGTCGTACAATATGTGTTATTTAGTTTATAGCATCGGTCGTGATGTGTGGTTTTTTACACAAACAATGACAAGCGTTTCTTTTATGTCTATTAAATGCATGTCTCAAGGCATTGATGATCCAACGGTCATAACGGAAGACATCCATCAAGATCATTCAATGCGTCTACCGTTACTCACCATTAAGAGGTGTATTTATGATGACCAAGACTATATAAACAAAGGCCAAAGTCTCATTTCAGACATCAAGCAATTCCTGGAAGTACTCTCGAAGCACTTAAGCAATCACTCGCATTTTCCTTCGAAGACACTCTAGACGAACTGTTTTTACTCACGACGCACTATAGAATCTTACGATTAGTTCGTTCTTTATTCATATTGTAATCGTTTGTACTCTCGATACCTTTTACACAAGGACGGTGTCCCTCATTGACGTCTATAGTGCACTGACGACCTAACTGTCGTCCGCGATTTTTACCTCGACGAGGTTTTTCGCGTCACCAAATCTCTTCTCTTTTTCATTTTTGTTATTTGTCGTACGATTTGTGGAAAGATCCCTATTCTGTAGTTGTTAAGCTCCACACCGACATTAAGTTATCTTTTAAGGTGATTTTTGGCATTCACATATATCATCGTTAAAATCTTCTCTAACAAAAGCACCAAATCTTCAAAATCATTTACATTTGTTTCTCCTGTCACATTGCACGGGTATACAAATAGGATATATATACACACACTCACATACGCAAACATAGAGAGAGGGCGTTTAAACAAGATTAATATCAAAATACAAGAGCGTTAGAATACCATGAAAACATATATTAATATGGATGTTAAATTAAATATAATAAAATGCTCGACTTTTTCTACACATAATATTGTTTGACTCCTTTTTTTCAATTCTTTGCAATTAAAAAAAATAAGAACCGAAAATATTGTTTTAACAAAAATATGGTTTATGACCATCCTGTTAGTACGGTGTATACAGGTTGTTAGTAAGGTGTATACAGGTTGGGTTGGGTGGTTTTTGACATTTTACAACCAACCCAATTATGGCGGTTTGGAAAAAATCTCAACCCAACCCAAACCATTCAAAAGTATAACCCACCCCATCCCAACCCTTGCGGGTTAGGGTGGGTTGGGTTGGCAGGTTAGAAATATACACAAAGTTCACGATCGGAATACGACAAATAAAACTAAAAATATACCCAACAAAGTTATTGGTAGTAGGAAAGCTAAACAATTCTTTTACTATGATAATTATAAACACATCTAGAGTCCTTTCTGAAAAGTGATCCTAAGAGTAATTGAATTAAATTAGGAATGGGGAGTTGGGGACGATGGACGAGGGAGCAAATGAACAACAAGTCTGAGTCGTGTAAAATTTCCTTGACCTAGGTTAATTGAGTTTGGGCTTTGGGCTTAAAAGTTAATTTGAACTAATAATACATGCAGTTAATTTTTGGGCTGTTAAATGTATATTAGCGTAAAATTATATACATATATAGAGGAAGGTTATATTGTTAACCCCAAAGAGTGTTAACTTTGTTAACCCCTATCAACCAATAGAATTTCATCTTTTTAGTTTGTTTGATTCACCACATTAATGATGCTCCAAGGTTAGATTTGGTATTTTATAAGTAGTTTATTTTTGTTTTTATTCTTAGTGTTTTAAATGGGAGTTACAAAATCAACAATTAATGGGGAGTTACAAAATTAGATATAGGTTTTCATTAAAAAAATCAAAATTTCTACATGTTTTGAGTTTACTCTCGTTCATCAAAGTTCGTTTCATCGAAGATGGATTGTCGTGATCAAGGCCACATTCATCCCGACTCGTTGAACTATTCTTATAATTCCGCAATGTTCGAATTTGACGATGGAGGAGCCGGTGTCAATAATGGTCCGACATTCGGAAATACGTCATCGTGATTAGTCGAAGAAACTCAAATCAACACCGATGACGAAGCGACGACGCAAAACGGTAGTACCAACACCGTCGAAATATCTGAACCGAATGAAAAAGACTTGATCGGTCATTTATTTTGTTAGAGTACGTAGTTGTTTTTGTGATGTAGATTTTATATTTATATATTGTGCACATTTCCGAACATTAAAAACGTATTCTTCACGTACTAAAGAAGATATTATTTTTGTTCATGAATGTTCATGCTCCTGTATTGCACGTTCATACTCTATGTTTGGTTCATATTTTGTTATTTCATGCATGTTCATCCTCCATTATGTTGTTCATATTTGTTATTTGTTGAATGTTAATATGAACCAAACTTGAATGTTCATATGAACTATATGAAAAAAAGCAAAACAAACATCTATACGAACATATTTCTTATTTCATCCATGTTAAATACCATAGCTTGATGTTGATGCCTATGTTAAACAAACTTGAATGTTCATATGAAAAAACCAAAACAAACATCTATACAAACATATTTGTTATTTCATGTATGTTAAAGATCGTAGCTTGATGTTGATGACTATGTCTTCGGGTTCGATTGTGTTTCCGGGTTTTTTTTGTTCATACTTGTTCTTTCATGAATGTTCATATAAACCATATGAAAAACCAAAACAAACATCTATACACACATATTTGTTATTTCATATGTTAAAGATCGTAGCTTGATGTTGATGACTATGTTTTCGGGTTCGATTATGTTCATCAAAATAGTTTTTCTTTTGTTAGAGTTTTAAATTGGAGTTACAAAATTAATAATTAATGAGGAATTACAAAAATATGGGATTTGGTTTTACTAAAATAACCCTGAACACACTTGTTCATTTGATTTTTGTTGAATGGACCCATACTGTAATAAATGGTTTACCCATCTTTCATTTCAACCACTCGATTTTTGGATAAATGACTATAAATTGGTTTATAAAGTTGGTGCCTTTTTTTTGTTAACGAAATAACCTCACCATATATATATATATATATATATATATATATATATATATATAGAGAGAGAGAGAGAGAGAGAGAGAGAGAGAGAGAGAGAAAGGTTCAAACGATGAGCGTAACTATTTACGAGAAACGCGAGGAGCACCGCCCATTTACAAAATCACATGTGATTCACAACAAAATCATATGTGATTAAAAATTGCAAAGCGCGCGGTTTGTCCCGCGGTTTGTGTTGTGAATCACATGTGATTTTGTACATGGGCGGTGCTCCTCGCGTTTTCTTAAATTGTTACGCTCCTCGTTTGAACCCGCCTCTATATATATATATATATATATATATATAGAGAGAGAGAGAGAGAGAGAGAGAGGGTTAGGTTCATTTGTTAACCTCACTTTTTGTGATAACTTTGTTAACTCCAATCAACCAACAGGAAGCCATTTTACATGGTGGTTACAAATGTGTATCCAACCATTAAATAAGGGTATGAATGGAAATCCATGTATTTGTATTATGATAGTCATTTATTGAGTGAGATATACAAACATCAAATCTTTCTTAATTCTAGCTATATTATTAATTCTTGAATATTTTGTAAGTTTTTAGTATCAAATTAGTGTATGTATCCATATTATTGCACCATGAACATAGATAACTTCTTAGCCATTGATGTTAA
>JAWVWS010000829.1:0-25000 GCA_033807775.1 Saussurea involucrata | reverse complement strand
AAAATCCGATTTGACTCATCCCCATACATTTAATTTCAGTTCCAAAACATGTTTTTGAGCCATTTAAACTACATGAAAGTTACCCATCATCTCAATTTTTTTTTGATCAAATGTGTCATCCATATATTGATCAATGAGTACAAATGACATTAAACATGAAGTGTTCTGGATTGTTATCTAACTATTGAACTAGACAAGCCTATTTAAAAATAATTTCCAGAAAAAGAATTACTTAATTTGGAGTATTATTGAGTGAGATATGACCTTTTGAAAAGAGGTGTGGAATCTGGCAGCAAGCTGTCAAAACCACCCTTTATGCATGTGCACCTATATTGACTTTTTACCCAAAATTCATATTCTTTTTCATGCAAAATCCGATTTGACTCATCCCCATACATTTATTTTCAGTCCAAAACATGTTTTTGAGCCATTTAAACTAAATTCAAGCTACCCATCATCTCATTTTTTTGAGCAAATGTGTCATCCATATATTGATCAATGAGTACAAATGACATTAAGCATGAAGTGTTCTGGATTGTTATCTAACTATTGAACTAGACAAGCCTATTTAAAAATAATTTCCAGAAAAATAATTACTTAATTTGGAGTATTATTGAGTGAGATATGACCTTTTGAAAAGAGGTGTGGAATCTGGCAGCAAGCTGTCAAAACCACCCTTTATGCATGTGCACCTATATTGACTTTTTACCCAAAATTCATATTCTTTTTCATGCAAAATCCGATTTGACTCATCCCCATACATTTATTTTCAGTCCAAAACATGTTTTTAAGCCATTTAAACTAAATGCAAGCTACCCATCATCTCATTTTTTTTGAGCAAATGTGTCATCCATATATTGATTAATGAGTACAAATGACATTAAGCATGAAGTGTTCTGGATTGTTATCTAACTATTGAACTAGATAAGCATATTTAAAAATAATTTCCAGAAAAAGAATTACTTAATTTGGAGTATTATTGAGTGAGATATGACCTTTTGAAAAGAGGTGTGGAATCTGTAGCAAGCTGTCAAAACCACCCTTTGTGCATGTGCACCTATATTGACTTTTTACCCAAAATTCATATTCCTTTGCATGCAAAATCCGATTTGTCTCATCCCCATACATTTATTTTCAGTTCGAAAACATGTTTTTGAGCCATTTAAACTACATGCAAGTTAACCATCATCTCATCTTTTTTTTGGGAGCAAATGTGTCATCCATATATTGATCAATGAGTACAAATGACATTAAGCATGAAGTGTTCTGGATTGTTATCTAACTATTGAACTAGACAAGCCTATTTAAAAATAATTTCCAGAAAAAGAATTACTTAATTTGGAGTATTATTGAGTGAGATATGACCTTTTGAAAAGAGGTGCGGAATCCGTAGCAAGCTGTCAAAACCACCCTTTGTGCATGTGCACCTATATTGACTTTTTACCCAAAATTCATATTCCTTTGCATGCAAAATCCGATTTGACTTATCCCCATACATTTATTTTCAGTTCCAAAACATGTTTTTAAGCCATTTAAACTACATGCAAGTTACCCATCATCTCAAATTTTTTTTGATCAAATGTGTCATCCATATATTGATCAATGAGTACAAATGACATTAAACATGAAGTGTTGTGGATTGTTATCTAACTATTGAACTAGACAAGCCTATTTAAAAATAATTTCCAGAAATAGAATTACTTAATTTGGAGTATTATTGAGTGAGATATGACCTTTTGAAAAGAGGTGTGGAATCTGGCAGCAAGCTGTCAAAACCACCCTTTATGCATGTGCACCTATATTGACTTTTTACCCAAAATTCATATTCTTTTTCATGCAAAATCCGATTTGACTCATCCCCATACATTTATTTTCAGTCCAAAACATGTTTTTGAGCCATTTAAACTAAATGCAAGCTACCCATCATCTCATTTTTTTGAGCAAATGTGTCATCCATATATTGATCAATGAGTACAAATGACATTAAGCATGAAGTGTTCTGGATTGTTATCTAACTATTGAACTAGACAAGCCTATTTAAAAATAATTTCCAGAAAAATAATTACTTAATTTGGAGTATTATTGAGTGAGATATGACCTTTTGAAAATAGGTGTGGAATCTGGCAGCAAGCTGTCAAAACCACCCTGTGTGCATGTGCACCTATATTGACTTTTTACCCAAAATTCATATTCCTTTGCCTGCAAAATCCGATTTGTCTCATCCCCATACATTTATTTTCAGTTCGAAAACATGTTTTTGAGCCATTTAAACTACATGCAAGTTACCCATCATCTCATCTTTTTTTTTGGAGCAAATGTGTCATCCATATATTGATCAATGAGTACAAATGACATTAAGCATGAAGTGTTCTGGATTGTTATCTAACTATTGAACTAGACAAGCCTATTTAAAAATAATTTCCTGAAAAAGAATTACTTAATTTGGAGTATTATTGAGTGAGATATGACCTTTTGAAAAGAGGTGTGGAATCTGTAGCAAGCTGTCAAAACCACCCTTTGTGCATGTGCACCTATATTGACTTTTTACCCAAAATTCATATTCCTTTGCATGCAAAATCCGATTTGACTCATCCCCATACATTTATTTTCAGTTCCAAAACATGTTTTGAGCCATTTAAACTACATGCAAGTTACCCATCATCTCAATTTTTTTTGATCAAATGTGTCATCCATATATTGATCAATGAGTACAAATGACATTAAACATGAAGTGTTCTGTATTGTTATCTAACTATTGAACTAGACAAGCCTATTTAAAAATAATTTCCAGAAAAAGAATTACTTAATTTGGAGTATTATTGAGTGAGATATGACCTTTTGAAAAGAGGTGTGGAATCTGGCAGCAAGCTGTCAAAACCACCCTTTATGCATGTGCACCTATATTGACTTTTTACCCAAAATTCATATTCTTTTTCATGCAAAATCCGATTTGACTCATCCCCATACATTTATTTTCAGTCCAAAACATGTTTTTGAGCCATTTAAACTAAATGCAAGCTACCCATCATCTCATTTTTTTTGAGCAAATGTGTCATCCATATATTGATTAATGAGTACAAATGACATTAAGTATGAAGTGTTCTGGATTGTTATCTAACTATTGAACTAGATAAGCATATTTAAAAATAATTTCCAGAAAAAGAATTACTTAATTTGGAGTATTATTGAGTGAGATATGACCTTTTGAAAAGAGGTGTGGAATCTGTAGCAAGCTGTCAAAACCACCCTTTGTGCATGTGCACCTATATTGACTTTTTACCCAAAATTCATATTCCTTTGCATGCAAAATCCGATTTGTCTCATCCCCATACATTTATTTTCAGTTCGAAAACATGTTTTTGAGCCATTTAAACTACATGCAAGTTAACCATCATCTCATCTTTTTTTTGGGAGCAAATGTGTCATCCATATATTGATCAATGAGTACAAATGACATTAAGCATGAAGTTTTCTGGATTGTTATCTAACTATTGAACTAGACAAGCCTATTTAAAAATAATTTCCAGAAAAAGAATTACTTAATTTGGAGTATTATTGAGTGAGATATGACCTTTTGAAAAGAGGTGTGGAATCTGGCAGCAAGCTGTCAAAACCACCCTTTATGCATGTGCACCTATATTGACTTTTTACCCAAAATTCATATTCTTTTTCATGCAAAATCCGATTTGACTCATCCCTATACATTTATTTTCAGTCCAAAACATGTTTTTGAGCCATTTAAACTAAATGCAAGCTACCCATCATCTCATTTTTTTTGAGCAAATGTGTCATCCATATATTGATCAATGAGTACAAATGACATTAATCATGAAGTGTTCTGGATTGTTATCTAACTATTGAACTAGACAAGCCTATTTAAAAATAATTTCCAGAAAAATAATTACTTAATTTGGAGTATTATTGAGTGAGATATGACCTTTTGAAAATAGGTGTGGAATCTGGCAGCAAGCTGTCAAAACCACCCTGTGTGCATGTGCACCTATATTGACTTTTTACCCAATATTCATATTCCTTTGCATGCAAAATCCGATTTGTCTCATCCCCATACATTTATTTTCAGTTCGAAAACATGTTTTTGAGCCATTTAAACTACATGCAAGTTACCCATCATCTCATCTTTTTTTTTGGAGCAAATGTGTCATCCATATATTGATCAATGAGTACAAATGACATTAAGCATGAAGTGTTCTGGATTATTATCTAACTATTGAACTAGACAAGCCTATTTAAAAATAATTTCCTGAAAAAGAATTACTTAATTTGGAGTATTATTGAGTGAGATATGACCTTTTGAAAAGAGGTGTGGAATCTGTAGCAAGCTGTCAAAACCACCCTTTGTGCATGTGCACCTATATTGACTTTTTACCCAAAATTCATATTCCTTTGCATGCAAAATCCGATTTGACTCATCCCCATACATTTATTTTCAGTTCCAAAACATGTTTTTGAGCCATTTAAACTACATGCAAGTTACCCATCATCTCAAAATTTTTTTGATCAAATGTGTCATCCATATATTGATCAATGAGTACAAATGACATTAAACATGAAGTGTTCTGTATTGTTATCTAACTATTGAACTAGACAAGCCTATTTAAAAATAATTTCCAGAAAAAGAATTACTTAATTTGGAGTATTATTGAGTGAGATATGACCTTTTGAAAAGAGGTGTGGAATCTGGCAGCAAGCTGTCAAAACCACCCTTTATGCATGTGCACCTATATTGACTTTTTACCCAAAATTCATATTCTTTTTCATGCAAAATCCGATTTGACTCATCCCCATAAATTTATTTTCAGTCCAAAACATGTTTTTGAGCCATTTAAACTAAATGCAAGCTACCCATCATCTCATTTTTTTTGAGCAAATGTGTCATCCATATATTGATTAATGAGTACAAATGACATTAAGTATGAAGTGTTCTGGATTGTTATCTAACTATTGAACTAGATAAGCATATTTAAAAATAATTTCCAGAAAAAGAATTACTTAATTTGGAGTATTATTGAGTGAGATATGACCTTTTGAAAAGAGGTGTGGAATCTGTAGCAAGCTGTCAAAACCACCCTTTGTGCATGTGCACCTATATTGACTTTTTACCCAAAATTCATATTCCTTTGCATGCAAAATCCGATTTGTCTCATCCCCGTACATTTATTTTCAGTTCGAAAACATGTTTTTGATACATTTAAACTACATGCAAGTTAACCATCATCTCATCTTTTTTTTGGGAGCAAATGTGTCATCCATATATTGATCAATGAGTACAAATGACATTAAGCATGAAGTGTTCTGGATTGTTATCTAACTATTGAACTAGACAAGCCTATTTAAAAATAATTTCCAGAAAAAGAATTACTTAATTTGGAGTATTATTGAGTGAGATATGACCTTTTGAAAAGAGGTGCGGAATCCGTAGCAAGCTGTCAAAACCACCCTTTGTGCATGTGCACCTATATTGACTTTTTACCCAAAATTCATATTCCTTTGCATGCAAAATCCGATTTGACTCATCCCCATACATTTAATTTCAGTTCCAAAACATGTTTTTGAGCCATTTAAACTACATGAAAGTTACCCATCATCTCAATTTTTTTTTGATCAAATGTGTCATCCATATATTGATCAATGAGTACAAATGACATTAAACATGAAGTGTTCTGGATTGTTATCTAACTATTGAACTAGACAAGCCTATTTAAAAATAATTTCCAGAAAAAGAATTACTTAATTTGGAGTATTATTGAGTGAGATATGACCTTTTGAAAAGAGGTGTGGAATCTGGCAGCAAGCTGTCAAAACCACCCTTTATGCATGTGCACCTATATTGACTTTTTACCCAAAATTCATATTCTTTTTCATGCAAAATCCGATTTGACTCATCCCCATACATTTATTTTCAGTCCAAAACATGTTTTTGAGCCATTTAAACTAAATTCAAGCTACCCATCATCTCATTTTTTTGAGCAAATGTGTCATCCATATATTGATCAATGAGTACAAATGACATTAAGCATGAAGTGTTCTGGATTGTTATCTAACTATTGAACTAGACAAGCCTATTTAAAAATAATTTCCAGAAAAATAATTACTTAATTTGGAGTATTATTGAGTGAGATATGACCTTTTGAAAATAGGTGTGGAATCTGGCAGCAAGCTGTCAAAACCACCCTGTGTGCATGTGCACCTATATTGACTTTTTACCCAAAATTCATATTCCTTTGCATGCAAAATCCGATTTGTCTCATCCCCATACATTTATTTTCAGTTCGAAAACATGTTTTTGAGCCATTTAAACTACATGCAAGTTACCCATCATCTCATCTTTTTTTTTTGGAGCAAATGTGTCATCCATATATTGATCAATGAGTACAAATGACATTAAGCATGAAGTGTTCTGGATTGTTATCTAACTATTGAACTAGACAAGCCTATTTAAAAATAATTTCCTGAAAAAGAATTACTTAATTTGGAGTATTATTGAGTGAGATATGACCTTTTGAAAAGAGGTGTGGAATCTGTAGCAAGCTGTCAAAACCACCCTTTGTGCATGTGCACCTATATTGACTTTTTACCCAAAATTCATATTCCTTTGCATGCAAAATCCGATTTGACTCATCCCCATACATTTATTTTCAGTTCCAAAACATGTTTTTGAGCCATTTAAACTACATGCAAGTTACCCATCATCTCAATTTTTTTTGATCAAATGTGTCATCCATATATTGATCAATGAGTACAAATGACATTAAACATGAAGTGTTATGGATTGTTATCTAACTATTGAACTAGACAAGCCTATTTAAAAATAATTTCCAGAAAAAGAATTACTTAATTTGGAGTATTATTGAGTGAGATATGACCTTTTGAAAAGAGGTGTGGAATCTGGCAGCAAGCTGTCAAAACCACCCTTTATGCATGTGCACCTATATTGACTTTTTACCCAAAATTCATATTCTTTTTCATGCAAAATCCGATTTGACTCATCCCCATACATTTATTTTCAGTCCAAAACATGTTTTTGAGCCATTTAAACTAAATGCAAGCTACCCATCATCTCATTTTTTTTGAGCAACTGTGTCATCCATATATTGATCAATGAGTACAAATGACATTAAGCATGAAGTGTTCTGGATTGTTATCTAACTATTGAACTAGACAAGCCTATTTAAAAATAATTTCCAGAAAAAGAATTACTTAATTTGGAGTATTATTGAGTGAGATATGACCTTTTGAAAAGAGGTGTGGAATCTGGCAGCAAGCTGTCAAAACCACCCTTTATGCATGTGCACCTATATTGACTTTTTACCCAAAATTCATATTCTTTTTCATGCAAAATCCGATTTGACTCATCCCCATACATTTATTTTCAGTCCAAAACATGTTTTTGAGCCATTTAAACTAAATTCAAGCTACCCATCATCTCATTTTTTTTGAGCAAATGTGTCATCCATATATTGATCAATGAGTACAAATGACATTAAGCATGAAGTGTTCTGGATTGTTATCTAACTATTGAACTAGACAAGCCTATTTAAAAATAATTTCCAGAAAAATAATTACTTAATTTGGAGTATTATTGAGTGAGATATGACCTTTTGAAAATAGGTGTGGAATCTGGCAGCAAGCTGTCAAAACCACCCTGTGTGCATGTGCACCTATATTGACTTTTTACCCAAAATTCATATTCCTTTGCATGCAAAATCCGATTTGTCTCATCCCCATACATTTATTTTCAGTTCGAAAACATGTTTTTGAGCCATTTAAACTACATGCAAGTTACCCATCATCTCATCTTTTTTTTTGGAGCAAATGTGTCATCCATATATTGATCAATGAGTACAAATGACATTAAGCATGAAGTGTTCTGGATTGTTATCTAACTATTGAACTAGACAAGCCTATTTAAAAATAATTTACTGAAAAAGAATTACTTAATTTGGAGTATTATTGAGTGAGATATGACCATTTGAAAAGAGGTGTGGAATCTGTAGCAAGCTGTCAAAACCACCCTTTGTGCATGTGCACCTATATTGACTTTTTACCCAAAATTCATATTCCTTTGCATGCAAAATCCGATTTGACTCATCCCCATACATTTATTTTCAGTTCCAAAACATGTTTTTGAGCCATTTAAACTACATGCAAGTTACCCATCATCTCAAATTTTTTTTGATCAAATGTGTCATCCATATATTGATCAATGAGTACAAATGACATTAAACATGAAGTGTTATGGATTGTTATCTAACTATTGAACTAGACAAGCCTATTTAAAAATAATTTCCAGAAAAAGAATTACTTAATTTGGAGTATTATTGAGTGAGATATGACCTTTTGAAAAGAGGTGTGGAATCTGGCAGCAAGCTGTCAAAACCACCCTTTATGCATGTGCACCTATATTGACTTTTTACCCAAAATTCATATTCTTTTTCATGCAAAATCCGATTTGACTCATCCCCATACATTTATTTTCAGTCCAAAACATGTTTTTGAGCCATTTAAACTAAATGCAAGCTACCCATCATCTCATTTTTTTTGAGCAACTGTGTCATCCATATATTGATCAATGAGTACAAATGACATTAAGCATGAAGTGTTCTGGATTGTTATCTAACTATTGAACTAGACAAGCATATTTAAAAATAATTTCCAGAAAAAGAATTACTTAATTTGGAGTATTATTGAGTGAGATATGACCTTTTGAAAAGAGGTGTGGAATCTGTAGCAAGCTGTCAAAACCACCCTTTGTGCATGTGCACCTATATTGACTTTTTACCCAAAATTCATATTCCTTTGCATGCAAAATCCGATTTGTCTCATCCCCATACATTTATTTTCAGTTCGAAAACATGTTTTTGAGCCATTTAAACTACATGCAAGTTAACCATCATCTCATCTTTTTTTTGGGAGCAAATGTGTCATCCATTTATTGATCAATGAGTACAAATGACATTAAGCATGAAGTGTTCTGGATTGTTATCTAACTATTGAACTAGACAAGCCTATTTAAAAATAATTTCCAGAAAAAGAATTACTTAATTTGGAGTATTATTGAGTGAGATATGACCTTTTGAAAAGAGGTGCGGAATCCGTAGCAAGCTGTCAAAACCACCCTTTGTGCATGTGCACCTATATTGACTTTTTACCCAAAATTCATATTCCTTTGCATGCAAAATCCAATTTGACTCATCCCCATACATTTATTTTCAGTTCCAAAACATGTTTTTGAGCCATTTAAACTACATGCAAGTTAACCATCATCTCATCTTTTTTTTGGGAGCAAATGTGTCATCCATTTATTGATCAATGAGTACAAATGACATTAAACATGAAGTGTTCTGGATTGTTATCTAACTATTGAACTAGACAAGCCTATTTAAAAATAATTTCCAGAAAAAGAATTACTTAATTTGGAGTATTATTGAGTGAGATATGACCTTTTGAAAAGAGGTGCGGAATCCGTAGCAAGCTGTCAAAACCACCCTTTGTGCATGTGCACCTATATTGACTTTTTACCCAAAATTCATATTCCTTTGCATGCAAAATCCGATTTGACTCATCCCCATACATTTATTTTCAGTTCCAAAACATGTTTTTGAGCCATTTAAACTACATGCAAGTTAACCATCATCTCATCTTTTTTTTTGGGAGAAAATGTGTCATCCATATATTGATCAATGAGTACAAATGACATTAAGCATGAAGTGTTCTGGATTGTTATCTAACTATTGAACTAGACAAGCCTATTTAAAAATAATTTCCTGAAAAAGAATTACTTAATTTGGAGTATTATTGAGTGAGATATGACCTTTTGAAAAGAGGTGTGGAATCTGTAGCAAGCTGTCAAAACCACCCTTTGTGCATGTGCACCTATATTGACTTTTTACCCAAAATTCATATTCCTTTGCATGCAAAATCCGATTTGACTCATCCCCATACATTTATTTTCAGTTCCAAAACATGTTTTTGAACCATTTAAACTACATGCAAGTTACCCATCATCTCAAATTTTTTTTGATCAAATGTGTCATCCATATATTGATCAATGAGTACAAATGACATTAAACATGAAGTGTTATGGATTGTTATCTAACTATTGAACTAGACAAGCCTATTTAAAAATAATTTCCAGAAAAAGAATTACTTAATTTGGAGTATTATTGAGTGAGATATGACATTTTGAAAAGAGGTGTGGAATCTGGCAGCAAGCTGTCAAAACCACCCTTTATGCATGTGCACCTATATTGACTTTTTACCCAAAATTCATATTCTTTTTCATGCAAAATCCGATTTGACTCATCCCTATACATTTATTTTCAGTCCAAAACATGTTTTTGAGCCATTTAAACTAAATGCAAGCTACCCATCATCTCATTTTTTTTGAGCAACTGTGTCATCCATATATTGATCAATGAGTACAAATGACATTAAGCATGAAGTGTTCTGGATTGTTATCTAACTATTGAACTAGACAAGCATATTTAAAAATAATTTCCAGAAAAAGAATTACTTAATTTGGAGTATTATTGAGTGAGATATGACCTTTTGAAAAGAGGTGTGGAATCTGTAGCAAGCTGTCAAAACCACCCTTTGTGCATGTGCACCTATATTGACTTTTTACCCAAAATTCATATTCCTTTGCATGCAAAATCCGATTTGTCTCATCCCCATACATTTATTTTCAGTTCGAAAACATGTTTTTGAGCCATTTAAACTACATGCAAGTTAACCATCATCTCATCTTTTTTTTGGGAGCAAATGTGTCATCCATTTATTGATCAATGAGTACAAATGACATTAAGCATGAAGTGTTCTGGATTGTTATCTAACTATTGAACTAGACAAGCCTATTTAAAAATAATTTCCAGAAAAAGAATTACTTAATTTGGAGTATTATTGAGTGAGATATGACCTTTTGAAAAGAGGTGCGGAATCCGTAGCAAGCTGTCAAAACCACCCTTTGTGCATGTGCACCTATATTGACTTTTTACCCAAAATTCATATTCCTTTGCATGCAAAATCCGATTTGACTCATCCCCATACATTTATTTTCAGTTCCAAAACATGTTTTTGAGCCATTTAAACTACATGCAAGTTACCCATCATCTCAATTTTTTTTTGATCAAATGTGTCATCCATATATTGATCAATGAGTACAAATGACATTAAACATGAAGTGTTCTGGATTGTTATCTAACTATTGAACTAGACAAGCCTATTTAAAAGTAATTTCCAGAAAAATAATTACTTAATTTGGAGTATTATTGAGTGAGATATGACCTTTTGAAAAGAGGTGTGGAATCTGGCAGCAAGCTGTCAAAACCACCCTTTATGCATGTGCACCTATATTGACTTTTTACCCAAAATTCATATTCTTTTTCATGCAAAATCCGATTTGACTCATCCCCATACATTTATTTTCAGTCCAAAACATGTTTTTGAGCCATTTAAACTAAATGCAAGCTACCCATCATCTCATTTTTTTTGAGCAAATGTGTCATCCATATGTTGATCAATGAGTACAAATGACATTAAGCATGAAGTGTTCTGGATTGTTATCTAACTATTGAACTAGACAAGCCTATTTAAAAATAATTTCCAGAAAAATAATTACTTAATTTGGAGTATTATTGAGTGAGATATGACCTTTTGAAAAGAGGTGTGGAATCTGGCAGCAAGCTGTCAAAACCACCCTGTGTGCATGTGCACCTATATTGACTTTTTAACCAAAATTCATATTCCTTTGCATGCAAAATCCGATTTGTCTCATCCCCATACATTTATTTTCAGTTCGAAAACATGTTTTTGAGCCATTTAAACTACATGCAAGTTACCCATCATCTCATCTTTTTTTTTTGGAGCAAATGTGTCATCCATATATTGATCAATGAGTACAAATGACATTAAACATGAAGTGTTCTGGATTGTTATCTAACTATTGAACTAGACAAGCCTATTTAAAAATAATTTCCAGAAAAAGAATTACTTAATTTGGAGTATTATTGAGTGAGATATGACCTTTTGAAAAGAGGTGTGGAATCTGGCAGCAAGCTGTCAAAACCACCCTTTATGCATGTGCACCTATATTGACTTTTTACCCAAAATTCATATTCTTTTTCATGCAAAATCCGATTTGACTCATCCCCAAACATTTATTTTCAGTCCAAAACATGTTTTTGAGCCATTTAAACTAAATGCAAGCTACCCATCATCTCATTTTTTTTGAGCAAATGTGTCATCCATATATTGATCAATGAGTACAAATGACATTAAGCATGAAGTGTTCTGGATTGTTATCTAACTATTGAACTAGACAAGCCTATTTAAAAATAATTTCCAGAAAAATAATTACTTAATTTGGAGTATTATTGAGTGAGATATGACCTTTTGAAAAGAGGTGTGGAATCTGGCAGCAAGCTGTCAAAACCACCCTGTGTGCATGTGCACCTATATTAACTTTTTACCCAAAATTCATATTCCTTTGCATGCAAAATCCGATTTGTCTCATCCCCATACATTTATTTTCAGTTCGAAAACATGTTTTTGAGCCATTTAAACTACATGCAAGTTACCCATCATCTCATCTTTTTTTTTGGGAGCAAATGTGTCATCCATATATTGATCAATGAGTACAAATGACATTAAGCATGAAGTGTTCTGGATTGTTATCTAACTATTGAACTAGACAAGCCTATTTAAAAATAATTTCCAGAAAAATAATTACTTAATTTGGAGTATTATTGAGTGAGATATGACCTTTTGAAAAGAGGTGTGGAATCTGGCAGCAAGCTGTCAAAACCACCCTGTGTGCATGTGCACCTATATTAACTTTTTACCCAAAATTCATATTCCTTTGCATGCAAAATCCGATTTGTCTCATCCCCATACATTTATTTTCAGTTCGAAAACATGTTTTTGAGCCATTTAAACTACATGCAAGTTACCCATCATCTCATCTTTTTTTTTGGGAGCAAATGTGTCATCCATATATTGATCAATGAGTACAAATGACATTAAGCATGAAGTGTTCTGGATTGTTATCTAACTATTGAACTAGACAAGCCTATTTAAAAATAATTTCCAGAAAAAGAATTACTTAATTTGGAGTATTATTGAGTGAGATATGACCTTTTGAAAAGAGGTGCGGAATCCGTAGCAAGCTGTCAAAACCACCCTTTGTGCATGTGCACCTATATTGACTTTTTACCCAAAATTCATATTCCTTTGCATGCAAAATCCGATTTGACTCATCCCCATACATTTATTTTCAGTTCCAAAACATGTTTTTGAGCCATTTAAACTACATGCAAGTTACCCATCATCTCAATTTTTTTTTGATCAAATGTGTCATCCATATATTGATCAATGAGTACAAATGACATTAAACATGAAGTGTTCTGGATTGTTATCTAACTATTGAACTAGACAAGCCTATTTAAAAGTAATTTCCAGAAAAATAATTACTTAATTTGGAGTATTATTGAGTGAGATATGACCTTTTGAAAAGAGGTGTGGAATCTGGCAGCAAGCTGTCAAAACCACCCTTTATGCATGTGCACCTATATTGACTTTTTACCCAAAATTCATATTCTTTTTCATGCAAAATCCGATTTGACTCATCCCCATACATTTATTTTCAGTCCAAAACATGTTTTTGAGCCATTTAAACTAAATGCAAGCTACCCATCATCTCATTTTTTTTGAGCAAATGTGTCATCCATATGTTGATCAATGAGTACAAATGACATTAAGCATGAAGTGTTCTGGATTGTTATCTAACTATTGAACTAGACAAGCCTATTTAAAAATAATTTCCAGAAAAATAATTACTTAATTTGGAGTATTATTGAGTGAGATATGACCTTTTGAAAAGAGGTGTGGAATCTGGCAGCAAGCTGTCAAAACCACCCTGTGTGCATGTGCACCTATATTGACTTTTTAACCAAAATTCATATTCCTTTGCATGCAAAATCCGATTTGTCTCATCCCCATACATTTATTTTCAGTTCGAAAACATGTTTTTGAGCCATTTAAACTACATGCAAGTTACCCATCATCTCATCTTTTTTTTTGGAGCAAATGTGTCATCCATATATTGATCAATGAGTACAAATGACATTAAACATGAAGTGTTCTGGATTGTTATCTAACTATTGAACTAGACAAGCCTATTTAAAAATAATTTCCAGAAAAAGAATTACTTAATTTGGAGTATTATTGAGTGAGATATGACCTTTTGAAAAGAGGTGTGGAATCTGGCAGCAAGCTGTCAAAACCACCCTTTATGCATGTGCACCTATATTGACTTTTTACCCAAAATTCATATTCTTTTTCATGCAAAATCCGATTTGACTCATCCCCAAACATTTATTTTCAGTCCAAAACATGTTTTTGAGCCATTTAAACTAAATGCAAGCTACCCATCATCTCATTTTTTTGAGCAAATGTGTCATCCATATATTGATCAATGAGTACAAATGACATTAAGCATGAAGTGTTCTGGATTGTTATCTAACTATTGAACTAGACAAGCCTATTTAAAAATAATTTCCAGAAAAATAATTACTTAATTTGGAGTATTATTGAGTGAGATATGACCTTTTGAAAAGAGGTGTGGAATCTGGCAGCAAGCTGTCAAAACCACCCTGTGTGCATGTGCACCTATATTAACTTTTTACCCAAAATTCATATTCCTTTGCATGCAAAATCCGATTTGTCTCATCCCCATACATTTATTTTCAGTTCGAAAACATGTTTTTGAGCCATTTAAACTACATGCAAGTTACCCATCATCTCATCTTTTTTTTTGGGAGCAAATGTGTCATCCATATATTGATCAATGAGTACAAATGACATTAAGCATGAAGTGTTCTGGATTGTTATCTAACTATTGAACTAGACAAGACTATTTAAAAATAATTTCTAGAAAAAGAATTACTTAATTTGGAGTATTATTGAGTGAGATATGACCTTTTGAAAAGAGGTGTGGAATCTGGCAGAAGCTGTCAGAACCACCCTTTGTGCATGTGCACCTATATTGACTTTTTACCCAAAATTCATATTCCTTTGCATGCAAAATCCGATTTGACTCATCCCCATACATTTATTATCAGTTCCAAAACATGTTTTTGAGCCATTTAAACTACATGCAAGTTACCCATCATCTCATCTTTTTTTTTGGGAGCAAATGTGTCATCCATATATTGATCAATGAGTACAAATGTCATTAAGCATGAATTGTTCTGGATTGTTATCTAACTATTGAACTAGACAAGCCTATTTAAAAATAATTTCCAGAAAAAGAATTACTTAATTTGGAGTATTATTGAGTGAGATATGACCTTTTGAAAAGAGGTGCGGAATCCGTAGCAAGCTGTCAAAACCACCCTTTGTGCATGTGCACCTATATTGACTTTTTACCCAAAATTCATATTCCTTTGCATGCAAAATCCGATTTGACTCATCCCCATACATTTATTTTCAGTTCCAAAACATGTTTTTGAGCCATTTAAACTACATGCAAGTTACCCATCATCTCAATTTTTTTTTGATCAAATGTGTCATCCATATATTGATCAATGAGTACAAATGACATTAAACATGAAGTGTTCTGGATTGTTATCTAACTATTGAACTAGACAAGCCTATTTAAAAATAATTTCCAGAAAAAGAATTACTTAATTTGGAGTATTATTGAGTGAGATATGACCTTTTGAAAAGAGGTGTGGAATCTGGCAGCAAGCTGTCAAAACCACCCTTTATGCATGTGCACCTATATTGACTTTTTACCCAAAATTCATATTCTTTTTCATGCAAAATCCGATTTGACTCATCCCCATACATTTATTTTCAGTCCAAAACATGTTTTTGAGCCATTTAAACTAAATGCAAGCTACCCATCATCTCATTTTTTTGAGCAAATGTGTCATCCATATATTGATCAATGAGTACAAATGACATTAAGCATGAAGTGTTCTGGATTGTTATCTAACTATTGAACTAGACAAGCCTATTTAAAAATAATTTCCAGAAAAATAATTACTTAATTTGGAGTATTATTGAGTTAGATATGACCTTTTGAAAAGAGGTGTGGAATCTGGCAGCAAGCTGTCAAAACCACCCTGTGTGCATGTGCACCTATATTAACTTTTTACCCAAAATTCATATTCCTTTGCATGCAAAATCCGATTTGTCTCATCCCCATACATTTATTTTCAGTTCGAAAACATGTTTTTGAGCCATTTAAACTACATGCAAGTTACCCATCATCTCATCTTTTTTTTTGGGAGCAAATGTGTCATCCATATATTGATCAATGAGTACAAATGACATTAAGCATGAAGTGTTCTGGATTGTTATCTAACTATTGAACTAGACAAGCCTATTTAAAAATAATTTCCAGAAAAAGAATTACTTAATTTGGAGTATTATTGAGTGAGATATGACCTTTTGAAAAGAGGTGTGGAATCTGGAAGAAGCTGTCAAAACCACCCTTTGTGCATGTGCACCTATATTGACTTTTTACCCAAAATTCATATTCCTTTGCATGCAAAATCCGATTTGACTCATCCCCATACATTTATTTTCAGTTCCAAAACATGTTTTTGAGCCATTTAAACTACATGCAAGTTACCCATCATCTCATCTTTTTTTGGTTTTTTTTTTGAGCAAATGTGTCATCCATATATTGATCAATGAGTACAAATGACATTAAGCATGAAGTGTTCTGGATTGTTATCTAACTATTGAACTAGACATGCCTATTTAAAAATAATTTCCAGAAAAAGAATTACTTAATTTGGAGTATTATTGAGTGAGATATGACCTTTTGAAAAGAGGTGTGGAATCTGGCAGCAAGCTGTCAAAACCACCATTTGTGCATGTGCACCTATATTGACTTTTTACCCAAAATTCATATTCCTTTGCATGCAAAATCCGATTTGACTCATCCCCATACATTTATTTTCAGTTCCAAAACATGTTTTTGAGCCATTTAAACTACATGCAAGTTACCCATCATCTCATTTTTTTTCCAGCAAATGTGTCATCCATATATTGATCAATGAGTACAAATGACATTAAGCATGAAGTGTTCTGGATTGTTATCTAACTATTGAACTAGACAAGCCTATTTAAAAATAATTTACAGAAATAGAATTACTTAATTTGGAGTATTATTGAGTGAGATATGACCTTTTGAAAAGAGGTGTGGAATCTGGCTGCAAGCTGTCAAAACCACCCTTTATGCATGTGCACCTATATTGACGTTTTACCCAAAATTCATATTCTTTTGCATGCAAAATCCGATTTGACTCATCCCCATACATTTATTTTCAGTCCAAAACATGTTTTTGAGCCATTTAAACTAAATGCAAGCTACCCATCATCTCATTTTTTTAAGCAAATGTGTCATCCATATATTGATCAATGAGTACAAATGACATTAAGGATTAAATGTTCTGGATTGTTATCTAACTATTGAACTAGACAATCCTATTTAAAAATAATTTCCAGAAAAAGAATTACTTAATTTGGAGTATTATTGAGTGAGATATGACCTTTTGAAAAGAGGTGTGGAATCTGGCAGAAGCTGTCAAAATCACCCTTTGTGCATGTGCACATATATTGACTTTTTACCCAAAATTCATATTCTTTTGCATGCAAAATCCGATTTGACTCATCCCCATACATTTATTTTCAGTTCCAAAACATGTTTTTGAGCCATTTAAACTACATGCAAGTTACCCATCATCTCATCTTTTTTGGTTTTTTTTGAGCAAATGTGTCATCCATATATTGATCAATGAGTACAAATGACATTAAGCATGAAGTGTTCTGGATTGTTATCTAACTATTGAACTAGACATGCCTATTTAAAAATAATTTCCAGAAAAAGAATTACTTAATTTGGAGTATTATTGAGTGAGATATGACCTTTTGAAAAGAGGTGTGGAATCTGGCAGCAAGCTGTCAAAACCACCATTTGTGCATGTGCACCTATATTGACTTTTTACCCAAAATTCATATTCCTTTGCATGCAAAATCCGATTTGACTCATCCCCATACATTTATTTTCAGTTCCAAAACATGTTTTTGAGCCATTTAAACTACATGCAAGTTACCCATCATCTCATTTTTTTTTGTTTTTTTTCCAGCAAATGTGTCATCCATATATTGATCAATGAGTACAAATGACATTAAGCATGAAGTGTTCTGGATTGTTATCTAACTATTGAACTAGACAAGCCTATTTAAAAATAATTTACAGAAAAAGAATTACTTACTTTGGAGTATTATTGAGTGAGATATGACCTTTTGAAAAGAGGTGTGGAATCTGGCAGCAAGCTGTCAAAACAACCCTTTATGCATGTGCACCTATATTGACTTTTTACCCAAAATTCATATTCTTTTGCATGCAAAATCCGATTTGACTCATCCCCATACATTTATTTTAAGTCCAAAACATGTTTTTGAGCCATTTAAACTAAATGCAAGCTACCCATCATCTCATTTTTTTTGAGCAAATGTGTCATCCATATATTGATCAATGAGTACAAATGACATTAAGCATGAAGTGTTCTGGATTGTTATCTAACTATTGAACTAGACAAGCCTATTTAAAAATAATTTCCAGAAAAAGAATTACTTAATTTGGAGTATTATTGAGTGAGATATGACATTTTGAAAAGAGGTGTGGAATCTGTAGCAAGCTGTCAAAACCACCCTTTGTGCATGTGCACCTATATTGACTTTTTACCCAAAATTCATATTCCTTTGCATGCAAAATCCGATTTGTCTCATCCCCATACATTTATTTTCAGTTCGAAAACATGTTTTTGAGCCATTTAAACTACATGCAAGTTACCCATCATCTCATCTTTTTTTTTTGGGAGCAAATGTGTCATCCATATATTGATCAATGAGTACAAATGACATTAAGCGTGAAGTGTTCTGGATTGTTATCTAACTATTGAACTAGACAAGCATATTTAAAAATAATTTCCAGAAAAAGAATTACTTAATTTGGAGTATTATTGAGTGAGATATGACCTTTTGAAAAGAGGTGTGGAATCTGGCAGAAGCTGTCAAAACCACCCTTTGTGCATGTGCACCTATATTGACTTTTTACCCAAAATTCATATTCCTTTGCATGAAAAATCCGATTTGACTCATCCCCATACATTTATTTTCAGTTCCAAAACATGTTTTTGAGCCATTTAAACTAAATGCAAGTTACCCATCATCTCATTTTTTTTGAGCAAATGTGTCATCCATATATTGATCAATGAGTAGAAATGACATTAAGCATGAAGTGTTCTGGATTGTTATCTAACTATTGAACTAGACAAGCCTATTTAAAAATAATTTACAGAAAAAGAATTACTTAATTTGGAGTATTATTGAGTGAGATATGATCTTTTGAAAAGAGGTGTGGAATCTGGCAGCAAGCTGTCAAAACCACCCTTTGTGCATGTGCACCTATATTGACTTTTTACCCAAAATTCATATTCCTTTGCATGCAAAATCCGATTTGACTCATCCCCATACATTTATTTTCAGTTCCAAAACATGTTTTTGAGCCATTTAAACTACATGCAAGTTACCCATCATCTAAAAAAAAAATTGATCAAATGTGTCATCCATTTATTGATCAATGAGTATAAATGACATTAAACATGAAGTGTTCTGGATTGTTATCTAACTATTGAACTAGACAAGCCTATTTAAAAATTATTTCCAGAAAAAGAAATACTTAATTTGGAGTATTATTGAGTGAGATATGACCTTTTGAAAAGAGGTGTGGAATCTGGCAACAAGCTGTCAAAACCACCCTTTGTGCATGTGCACCTATATTGACTTTTTACCCAAAATTCATATTCCTTTGCATGCAAAATCCGATTTGACTAATCCCCATACATTTATTTTCAGTTCCAAAACATGTTTTTGAGCCATTTAAACTAAATGCAAGTTACCCATCATCTCATTTTTTTTGAGCAAATGTGTCATCCATATATTGATCAATGAGTACAAATGACATTAAGCCTGAAGTGTTCTGGATTGTTATCTAACTATTGAACTAGACAAACCTATTTAAAAATAATTTTCAGAAAAAGAATTACTTAATTTGAGTATTATTGAGTGAGATATGACCTTTTGAAAAGAGGTGTGGAATCTGGCAGCAAGCTGTCAAAACCACCCTTTGTGCATGTGCACCTATATTGACTTTTTACCCAAAATTCATATTCCTTTGCATGCAAAATCCGATTTTACTCATCCCCATACATTTATTTTCAGTTCCAAAACATGTTTTTGAGCCATTTAAACTACATGCAAGTTACCCATCATCTCAAAAAAAATTGATCAAATGTGTCATCCATTTATTGATCAATGAGTACAAATGACATTAAACATGAAGTGTTCTGGATTGTTATCAAACTATTGAACTAGACAAGCCTATTTAAAAATTATTTCCAGAAAAAGAAATACTTAATTTGGAGTATTATTGAGTGAGATATAACCTTTTGAAAAGAGGTGTGGAATCTGGCAACAAGCTGTCAAAACCACCCTTTGTGCATGTGCACCTATATTGACTTTTTTCCCAAAATTCATATTCCTTTGCATGCAAAATCCGATTTGACTAATCCCCATACATTTATTTTCAGTTCCAAACCATGTTTTTGAGCCATTTAAACTAAATGCAAGTTACCCATCATCTCATTTTTTTGAGCAAATGTGTCATCCATATATTGATCAATGAGTACAAATGACATTAAGCATGAAGTGTTCTGGATTGTTATCTAACTATTGAACTAGACAAGCCTATTTAAAAATAATTTTCAGAAAAAGAATTACTTAATTTGAGTATTATTGAGTGAGATATGACCTTTTGAAAAGAGGTGTGGAATCTGGCAGCAAGCTGTCAAAACCACCCTTTGTGCATGTGCACCTATATTGACTCTTTACCCAAAATTCATATTCCTTTGCATGCAAAATCTGATTTGACTCATCCCTATACATTTATTTTCAGTTCCAAAACATGTTTTTGAGCCATTTAAACTACATGCAAGTTACCCATCATCTCATTTTTTTTGATCAAATGTGTCGTCCATATATTGATCAATGAGTACAAATGACATTAAACATGAAATGTTCTGGATTGTTATCTAACTATTGATCTAGACAAGCCTATTTAATAATAATTTCCAGAAAAAGAATTACTTAATTTGGAGTATTATTGAGTGAGATATGACCTTTTTAAAAGAGGTGTGGAATCTAGCAGCAAGCTGTCAAAACCACCATTTGTGCATGTGCACCTATATTGACTTTTTACCCAAAATTCATATTCCTTTGCATGAAAAATCCGATTTGACTCATCCCCATACATTTATTTTCAGTTCCAAAACATGTTTTTGAGCCATTTAAACTAAATGCAAGTTACCCATCATCTCATTTTTTTTGAGCAAATGTGTCATCCATATATTGATCAATGAGTACAAATGACATTAAGCATGAAGTGTTCTAGATTGTTATCTAACTATTGAACTAGACAAGTCTATTTAAAAATAATTTCCAGAAAAAGAATTACTAAATTTGGAGTATTATTGAGTGAGATATGACCATTTGAAAAGAGGTGTGGAATCTGGCAGCAAGCTGTCAAAACCACCATTTGTGCATGTGCACCTATATTGACTTTTTACCCAAAATTCATATTCCTTTGCATGCAAAATCTGATTTGACTCATCCCCATACATTTATTTTCAGTTCCAAAACATGTTTTTGAGCCATTTAAACTACATGCAAGTTACCCATCATCTCATATTTTTTTTTTTGTTTTTTTTTGAGCAAATGTGTCATCCATATATTGATCAATGAGTACAAATGACATTAAGTATGAAGTGTTCTGGATTGTTATTTAACTATTGAACTAGACAAGCCTATTTAAAAATAATTTCCAGAAAAAGAATTACTTAATTTGGAGTATTATTGAGTGAGATATGACCTTTTGAAAAGAGGTGTGGAATCTAGCAGCAAGCTGTCAAAACCACTCTTTGTGCATGTGCACCTATATTGACTCTTTACCCAAAATTCATATTCCTTTGCATGCAAAATCCGATTTGACTCATCCCTATACATTTATTTTCAGTTCCAAAACATGTTTTTTAGCCATTTAAACTACATGCAAGTTACCCATCATCTCATTTTTTTTGATCAAATGTGTCGTCCATATATTGATCAATGAGTACAAATGACATTAAACATGAAGTGTTCTGGATTGTTATCTAACTATTGAACTAGACAAGCCTATTTAAAAATAATTTCCAGAAAAAGAATTACTTAATTTGGAGTATTATTGAGTGAGATATGACCTTTTGAAAAGAGGTGTGGAATCTGGCAGCAAGCTGTCAAAACCACCATTTGTGCATGTGCACCTATATTGACTTTTTACCCAAAATTCATATTCCTTTGCATGAAAAATCCGATTTGACTCATCCCCATACATTTATTTTCAGTTCCAAAACATGTTTTTGAGCCATTTAACCTAAATGCAAGTTACCCATCATCTCATTTTTTTTGAGCAAATGTGTCATCCATATATTGATCAATGAGTACAAATGACATTAAGCATGAAGTGTTCTAGATTGTTATCTAACTATTGAACTAGACAAGCCTATTTAAATATAATTTCCAGAAAAAGAATTACTTAATTTGGAGTATTATTGAGTGAGATAAGATCTTTTGAAAAGAGGTGTGGAATCTAGCAACAAGCTGTAAAAACCACTCTTTGTGCATGTGCACCTATATTGACTCTTTACCCAAAATTCATATTTCTTTGCATGCAAAATCTGATTTGACTCATCCCTATACATTTATTTTCAGTTCCAAAACATGTTTTTGAGCCATTTAAACTACATGCAAGTTACCCATCATCTCATTTTTTTTGATCAAATGTGTCGTCCATATATTGATCAATGAGTACAAATGACATTAAACATGAAGTGTTCTGGATTGTTATCTAACTATTGATCTAGACAAGCCTATTTAATAATAATTTCCAGAAAAAGAATTACTTAATTTGGAGTATTATTGAGTGAGATATGACCTTTTTAAAAGAGGTGTGGAATCTAGCAGCAAGCTGTCAAAACCACCATTTGTGCATGTGCACCTATATTGACTTTTTACCCAAAATTCATATTCCTTTGCATGAAAAATCCGATTTGACTCATCCCCATACATTTATTTTCAGTTCCAAAACATGTTTTTGAGCCATTTAAACTAAATGCCAGTTACCCATCATCTCATTTTTTTTTGAGCAAATGTGTCATCCATATATTGATCAATGAGTACAAATGACATTAAGCATGAAGTGTTCTAGATTGTTATCTAACTATTGAACTAGACAAGCCTATTTAAAAATAATTTCCAGAAAAAGAATTACTAAATTTGGAGTATTATTGAGTGAGATATGACCATTTGAAAAGAGGTGTGGAATCTGGCAGCAAGCTGTCAAAACCACCATTTGTGCATGTGCACCTATATTGACTTTTTACCCAAAATTCATATTCCTTTGCATGCAAAATCTGATCTGACTCATCCCCATACATTTATTTTCAGTTCCAAAACATGTTTTTGAGCCATTTAAACTACATGCAAGTTACCCATCATCTCATTTTTTTGAGCAAATGTGTCATCCATATATTGATCAATGAGTACAAATGACATTAAGCATGAAGTGTTCTGGATTGTTATCTAACTATTGAACTAGACAAGCCTATTTAAAAATAATTTTCAGAAAAAGAATTACTTAATTTGAGTATTATTGAGTGAGATATGACCTTTTGAAAAGAGGTGTGGAATCTGGCAGCAAGCTGTCAAAACCACCCTTTGTGCATGTGCACCTATATTGACTCTTTACCCAAAATTCATATTCCTTTGCATGCAAAATCTGATTTGACTCATCCCTATACATTTATTTTCAGTTCCAAAACATGTTTTTGAGCCATTTAAACTACATGCAAGTTACCCATCATCTCATTTTTTTTGATCAAATGTGTCGTCCATATATTGATCAATGAGTACAAATGACATTAAACATGAAATGTTCTGGATTGTTATCTAACTATTGATCTAGACAAGCCTATTTAATAATAATTTCCAGAAAAAGAATTACTTAATTTGGAGTATTATTGAGTGAGATATGACCTTTTTAAAAGAGGTGTGGAATCTAGCAGCAAGCTGTCAAAACCACCATTTGTGCATGTGCACCTATATTGACTTTTTACCCAAAATTCATATTCCTTTGCATGAAAAATCCGATTTGACTCATCCCCATACATTTATTTTCAGTTCCAAAACATGTTTTTGAGCCATTTAAACTAAATGCAAGTTACCCATCATCTCATTTTTTTTGAGCAAATGTGTCATCCATATATTGATCAATGAGTACAAATGACATTAAGCATGAAGTGTTCTAGATTGTTATCTAACTATTGAACTAGACAAGTCTATTTAAAAATAATTTCCAGAAAAAGAATTACTAAATTTGGAGTATTATTGAGTGAGATATGACCATTTGAAAAGAGGTGTGGAATCTGGCAGCAAGCTGTCAAAACCACCATTTGTGCATGTGCACCTATATTGACTTTTTACCCAAAATTCATATTCCTTTGCATGCAAAATCTGATTTGACTCATCCCCATACATTTATTTTCAGTTCCAAAACATGTTTTTGAGCCATTTAAACTACATGCAAGTTACCCATCATCTCATATTTTTTTTTTTGTTTTTTTTTGAGCAAATGTGTCATCCATATATTGATCAATGAGTACAAATGACATTAAGTATGAAGTGTTCTGGATTGTTATTTAACTATTGAACTAGACAAGCCTATTTAAAAATAATTTCCAGAAAAAGAATTACTTAATTTGGAGTATTATTGAGTGAGATATGACCTTTTGAAAAGAGGTGTGGAATCTAG
>JAWVWS010000828.1:0-25000 GCA_033807775.1 Saussurea involucrata | reverse complement strand
CAGGCAGAAGGTTGTTGAGGAACTTCAGAGCGTTCTCAGTGTTGGAACGAGTAATCTTGTTCTTGTGGAGCTCATTAAAAAGTAGACAGAATCGTTCGTAAGTTTGAGATAGGGATTCACTGGTGTGTTGTTTAAAGCTATCAAACTTGGTTATTGAGCTATTGATCTTCAGCTGATTTCCTACTTCGCTTCCACGCATCATCTTCTCCACTTGATCCTACATACCCTTAGCTGTCTCTTTGTAGCTGTCAATGGCAGTATAGATCGTGTTGGGGAGTGCTTGAACAAGATACCTCTTCGCATGCTTTTCTCCCTCAAGCATGCCTGTTTCATCGTCAGTCATCTCGGATAACGCCTTTTTCTCACGACGAGCGTTAGTATTTGCAGTTGCTAGTATCTCCTTCATGGGTGGTGGAATTGGCCCATTTTCTAACGCTCGCCAAATGTATTCTAAGTTGTCCTTCGACTCGATGAAGATTTTAAACCTGTCGCGCCACTGGCTGTACTCACCTTGATAGAGGCAAGGTGGTTTAGTGTCGGTACCGATTGCAAGAGCATCGCGTGAAGACATCTTTGGTTGCACTGGAATGATCGTCAGACGAGGTGATTGATTCAAAGTGTAAAACTAATGCAAGGCACTATGAGTGATATCCTAATGCATGTTCTACGACTGATTTGTTACTAGAAACAGGTACGAATTCAACAGGAGTGAACTTACCGGATAAGAATCCAGATAAGATGTCTGATCTGGAAGTGTCCGGATCAGATTAAGTGATAGCAGTTCAAAATCAGAAGTGTCCGGATAAAACAAAGATTCCGGACAGCCTAAGTATTATGGATAACAAAGGTTTCCGGATGGCAATAGTTTCCGTATAAAATCAGTAAAACAGGACTTACCAGAAGATAGGAGTTTCTGGATGACAAGCTACCCGGATGGAGTTACATACCGGATGAAATGGTCCAGAAAGAATCGAATTGACCGGAAACTTCGAGTTGTCCGGGTAAAATAGGTTACCAGAAACATTGAGTTGTCCGGATAAATTATTTTACCGGAAACTTTGGGTTTCCGGAACAAATTATATCCGGAAAGGTGAAAAATAGGTACATACCCGGAAAGTTTAGACGTACTCGGAAAGGTTGAATGCGAACTTCTGGAAAGTGGGGCAGTTGTCCGGAAACTGCTGCTGGTACCCGGAAACAGCGGTTGTGATATTCAAATCGAATGGGAATCGACTAGGGTTGCTCAAAAACGTTCCTGAAAGATTAGAAACTCGACCAAACACCAAAATAACCCTACCTAAATTGATTTTGAAGCAAAAACAACAAGTTTTGATGGTTAAAAATTCGATTTTTACCAAGAACACACCCAAAACTTTTGAACTTTAATTTGCTTACAAACCACTCAAACGATCGAATTAGAGTACGAAAACTTGCAGTATCACTAATAACAATGATACTAACAATACCCAATAAACGAAATCGATCAATTTTATCAGAATCAAAAAGTTGATATTCAATCAAGAACACAGTCGTATTGTTCAGAGAAACTTACCAGAATTCAAGAAGAGTACTTTGAATCGATCTGTCCGTCTGCTCTGATACCAATTGATAGTTCCAGATCCATGCAACGAACAATGAAATCAATAGATAGTAACACACGTTATGATTTCAACTGGTCATCCCTATTAGCTTTCAATAATGAGAGAATATTACAATGAGAGTAGGAAAGCAATAATGAATAACTTAGCCTAATCAAAGCTAAAACAAAACATTATATATGACGGGCCAGTGGTTAACAAGCCCATGGCCCGTTCACTAACAATTACAAATAGCCCCTTGAACTTCTATTCAACATAAATTCGACCCTAACAAGAACTACATGCATGCATTTTAAACAAAGATATCTTTCAAAAATCCCAAAAGGGGTCTTTTTGCTTTCTTTTTGAAGATTTCATAAGGAATCAAGCCTAGAACTTGTTCCCGCCACATAAAATAACAAGTTTCTAACACATGCATGGAGATTAAAACATGTTTTTAGGGTAATATAAAATTTTCATAAAACTTTTTAGAGGATAAGAGGTAGATTTTTTAAGAAGACACATGCATGCTAGCTAGAACTTTCAAAAGTTCCTTCTTTGATCTTAACATGGGTTTGATCATGGATTCATCACCTTTTTAACAACATGCAAAGTGTTTTCGTGATGAATCTACGAACATTAAGATTTCAAAGATATATCTAGCAAAAACAATGTAAAACTAGAGTAGGAGAAGAAGAAAACTTAAAAGAAAGTGAAAGAACATAAACAAAGAGATGTGTAGGTTTCATCCCACACACATTCATACCTCAAAAACTCTTGAATACTTGAACTCTTTTGAGTTTAATGGCTGAAATGTGAAGGCTTTTAGAGTGAGTATAGAGAGAATTTAGAGAGAAGAAGAGAGAAAGTTCTCTAGAGAGAAGTTAGTGAGAGAGAGGTGAAGTGTGAAATGAGGTTGTGAAATGAAGTGAAAGAAAAAGAGAGTAGGGTTAAAGGGGGGGGGGGGGGGTGGCCGCCATGTGAGGGAGAGAAAGAGAGGGTTAGAGTGTTGAATTGGGTTTGCATGATTGTGCCTACATTTTTTTTATTTTTGAATTATTTTTATTTTTGCTAAAATGTTTGAATTATTAAACATTTTAATTAATTGAGTTAGTATTAATAATACTACTTAAATTTGCTAGAATTAATTTTGTAAGCTTTATATAAATAAATATAGATACATAGAATATTAGAATGGCATTTTATGAGATTTGTGGATAATTCACCTATTTTAGAGACTGTTACGCAAAATTCCTCAATTTTCCTAACGAAGTTGTCTCTAACTGCTAAGTTTTAGTATGTGACACCTACAACATGAAAAGCTAAAACGTTCAATTCTGTTCTAACCTGAAACATAAATTTGACGGTTGTCATAATAGTGATGACTTAGATGAAGCTGAAAGCTTAAAACATGCCATGATCCTTCTGACAAAAGCTTTTCAGAAGCAGTTTGTGAAGAAATTTGGATCCAACAACCAACGATACTCCTTGGGTCCAAGAACTTTGAGCATAAGGATCACATAGAATCTAGGAAAATATTTGATGAAAGGAAAGATGAAGTAATGGAGATTGAGGATAGGAAGTTTGTGGATAAGAAAGGTGAAGAGCAGAAATGCTACAACTGTGGAAAGTCTGGCCATTTCGCCAAGGAGTGCTGGAAACCTAACGTACTGGATTCTGACTATTATAAAAACAAGATGATGCTGGCTAAACAGAAAGAGTCCGGGAAAGCACTGCTGGTGGAAGAGGAGTATTGGCTAGATGAAACAGACGATGCGAACGAGGATGAAACTGCCGCTTTGGCCAAAATGTGTCCGATGAGCAAAGAAGGCGAGGAATCCGAAGCTGATGCGGCACCAGAGACATATGAGGTAGAATCTTTTACTATTAATCACTTCATGAAACATCAAGAATTTTTACAAAACAGACTAGATGATATAACTGCTAAACTTCATAAAGCGCATAAAGTAATAGAATCTCAAAGACAACTAATCACTGAACATAATTCGTTAAGTGATGGGTTGAAAAAGAGTAAAGCTGAATTCGAGGAAACTCAAGCTTGTTTTCGAAATAGAATGGATGAATTGTCAAACAAATTAAGACTTTCAGAAGATAAGAGGATTGAGCTTGAACAATTATTGCATTCTTATAAAGATATTAACACTGAGTTGACTGAGAAGGCTAGTTATCTGGAAGAAAAGTTGTACAAGTTAGGTCAAACTAAACAGACTATTCACCTTAACACAACTAAGAATTTCAGATACTATAATTAAAAATGGGGCTTGGGATATGGTAATCCTCATTATTTGAAAACTGCTTTACAAATTTGAATGGCTTGATCTTCCTTCTGTGGATCCTAAATATAAAATCGATTGGCTTAAAATGGATGGGGAAGACTATGAGGAAGAGGTTAAAAGAAAAACCACTGTTAAAATGCAACTTCCTTTCGTCTACGACTGGGAGAATAGGAAGGCCTTGGTTTGGAACTAGAAGAAAACCTTGTCTAATGATTATTTCCAGAGTTATGCGGTTGAGGAACCAAAGGAGGGTGAAAAACCTGTTTTTAAAGGAAAAATCTATTATCCTCCTTTGGTACTCGAACAAAAGCTTGTAGACCTCGAGAGCAAAATTAAAGATATCAGAAATGATGATAAGCTTGCTTTCGAGATTGAAAAAGAAGTTATGTTTACAATGTTTTCAAATGGCTTAAAAGAATTGAAAGAAAAACATAAGGAAACATTTGAAGAGAAATTTTTAAAAGAAAAACATTCTTCGGAGTCAGATGCTTCCTCATGTAAAGCTTTTATGGGAAATACTATCTTCAGGGGCTTGACTGTTGATGACCAAGATGACCTTGAACCTTGGGACTTGGAAAATCAATCAGTTGATGCTCCTCCTGAGTAACATTCTCCTACAGAAAAGGATAATGCTTTTAGAAAAGAACAAAATGAATTTCTATATCCGAAGTCTTATGGTATCTTTCACACTTCATTGGATAGTCAGTCTGATTGTGATATTGAGCTTCCTTGTGAGGAGAAAGGAAAGGAAGTTAAAGAAACAACTGCTCAATTTGACTTTAATGCCAAACTTCCAGATCACTCTGACTTCTTAATTAACGAATGTAAACCTAAGAAGACTTTTTTCAAGGGTGAATCTTCTAAATCTGTTGAGACAAATCCTTCTAATGATTATTATTCAAAGTCCAAATCTAAACAATCATTTCAGAAAAAGAAAAAGAAGAAAAATAATCACAGATCTAAGTCCTTTCAAGCTCAAAATTCTAAAGCTTACGATTCTAATTTTGCTGGCATTTCAGATCGTTATATAAGAAACAACTCGAGACTCAAATTGAGAATAAAGGAGTCCACACAGGATGTGGCCCAGACAAAATCATCCCATGTTGCTTTTAATTCCATGAAAAACAATTTTGCTTCTGCTGTTAGAAATCAAGGTGTTTGCAATAAACAAAAACTTGTTATTCCGTACAAGGTTTATTCAATGCAACAACTGATTAATTTAGCGCATGATCAAATTTGTTGTTCATCTTGTGGTGTGGATGATTTTATCTGCAAGTCTGATTATTTTCATTGGTTTGGTTATAATTTCCATGGTCCTAAAAGATTTTATTCAAATAGATATTATAATAGAGGTTTTAAAAGTAAAAATGCTAAATCCAAACCTGTTCAAACTCCTAACCCGAAAGGACCCATTATTTCTATTCTCAATATATGTTATTTAAATTTTCATCATATTCTATTCTCAATATATGTTATTTAAATTTTCATAATTTTGTTATATTCCAAATGTTTATTCAACTTCTTATTTCTTTATCTTTAAATGTTTTATTTATGATTATATATGATACTTCTGTCTGCGTAACGTGTGTTCCTGATCTCAGGGGGAGTATATTACATTTGATATGCATAAGTATAGGGGGAGTATGCATAACTGATTTGTTTAGAAGTCTTAGTCTTTGAAGTACGGGTCCTGAACTAAATTGTTCAGAAGCCACTAACTGTTAAATCCGGGTTCTAAACTGATGTGTTTAGAAACCAATTCTCTTTATTCCCCCTTAATGGCACAAGTAATCTTCTTCCAAGAGTTCAACGCTTTGCTTCTAAATCTGCAAAAACAGATTAAGTAGATTTTGGTACCCAACGTGTCTTGGGTCCTGGCTTGTTAAGCGGAGCTCTATAAGAAAGAAAATGATAAGTACCGTACCAATATTGAGCATTATCATTTTTAATAAAATCATTAGTTCCACAATAAGAACAGCAAAAATTCTTTTGTGCTAACCTGATTAAATGATTTGCGGAATATAATGAACCAGGTTTAGCAAAAGATTTACCTTTCAGGTTAGTGTTCTTGTTGGGAACAGACGATTTTGGTACATCTTTTTCAGAAAACGTACCTTTAACTCTCCATTGCATGTTGACTTTCTTATATGTAGGAAGATCAGCAGATTGAAATTTGGAAGAATTATCCACTGAATGATCATAAAATATATTAGAAGGATGAATCGGATATTCTGAATAGTTTTTGGATTTGTTAAGTGACTTGACTTTGTAAGATAAGTCATTCCGTTCCTTGGTCACCAAATCAAGCTTCTTCTGAATGTCACAATTAACCCTCTTCTATTTCATAATATCAGTCGATAACACGGCCAAATTCTTTGTGAGCTTACGTATTTCTTGCTGAAATATCTTCCTTTCAACAGAAAATTCATCTTTGACGCTTCTCGCCTGAAAGTCAGCTTTCTTCCTCTTTTCTAGTTCATGTCTTTCTATATCCAATTCCTTTTGAAGCTCGGATATCTTCTTTGACAATTTCACATTCTTCGCTTCAAAGTCTTTGCTCTTATTTTCATTCTCAACCCTTTCTTTCTCCAATTTTTCCTTTTCAAGAAATAAAACTTTCTCAAAATCTAAATTTTGTTTGGAAAGTTTTCTGCATCTTAGTTCAAGAGCTTTCTTTTCTTCATTATCTTTCTTCTCAGAAATTGAAGTCTTTTCAAGTTCAGAAACTTTCTTAGAAAGAGAAAGAATTTTCTTTTCATAGCAATTTTTCTCATTTAACCGATTAGCTCTTCCTTTTCTGAAATCCTCTCTTTCTACTTTAAGCAGTTTTTCCATCTCAGACAACTTCTTTGTAAGCTCAATGACCTTTTCCTTAAGATCTTTATTTTCAGCTTCTGACATGTTCTGTTCCGTGTCCCTTTTCTCGACTTTCTTTTCTTCTTTGTTTCTCTTAAAAACAACTTCAGATCCAAGCATTTGCTTTGATAACTCGTTCCACATCTGCATTGGGTTATGTTTGAAACATCCAACGCGTTTGTAGATGTGGTGCGGAAGTTTGGTAATTGCGAAGATCAAGTTGGATGAAGCTTCCTTGTCGGCTTCCATTCTTTTAATCTCGCCTTCTGTAAAATCATTCTCCATTTTGTTTATGCTCATTGGACCTTCGGAGAAAGATTTTATCATATTTTCACCATTTTCTCTACTTGAAATAAAGTCGATGAACGCAACAGTCCATTGTTCAAAAACGGAGTCTTTGATCAGCACCGGAGGTAGATTCATGATTGAAAATTTAATCTAAAAAATTCAAAAATTAACAATTAGTAAAACTCGAAAAAAATTCTAAGTAAGAAACGCACTAAAGAGGGTAGCGCAAATCTTGAAATGCGCCAAAGAAGGTGGCGCAAATTGTACTTAGAAAAAAATTCGAACTCTAAAATTCTTCACTGATGCTAGCGCAAAGTATGTAGCAAAATCAAATCAGATGCTAATTAAGCAAGCAAGCAAGTAGCTTAAACTAATTAAGCAAGCAAGCATGTTGGTGGTGCAAAGTTGCTTCGATGGATGGCGCAAATGAAGGTGATCAAATTGTTGAATCAAGCAAGCAAGTTGGTGAACCAAGCTAGTTAGTAGGTGAACAAACTAATTTTATGCCGTAATTGTTGACTTCTAAGCTCACACACACATAGCTTAAGCATACACTCATGTAGCTCAAAAAAAATCACAAAAAAAATCAGTGGGTGGCGCAAATTGGCTTCTTCAGGGGGCGCAATTCAGCTTCAGTTGGTGGCGCAATGTTGGTCCAGTTGGTGGCGCAAATTGAATTTTGAGGAAGCAGTTATGTTTGACTTTCTTCTTCCATGCGATTGACTTTGAAGAATTGTTGTATGTTGCAAACTAGAATCACAAAACACTTGTAAACAAATGTTAAATTTTGGATCAAAATCAACTACAAACAAATTTTAACATCTCAACAACAAAAATGGATCAAAAACTCAGATTTGAATGATTTTTCACAAGAACAACTCAAGAACACCAAGAACTCAAAATTTTCAAAAATGAGATTTAGACATCAAAACTTGAAACAAATGATTGAATCATGTCTAAAACATGTTTTTAGAAAGGATTTTGCACAAAAACGAATCAAAATATCAATATTTTGTAAAATCACAATCCAAAAAATATCAGAGTAAACTTTTTTCTCAAGAACACCAAATCTTCAAAAATCCTCAAATTGAACAATTCTAGATGTATTTTTGTGAAATTGATGATGCAAATCTTGTTTAGAATGATGGAGAAACATTTTGCAATCAAAATCATATACAAAAACACACTAAAAATCCATAACCCATTTGTGTTCTTCAAGTTCTTCAAAAATGGTGGATTTCTCCAAAAATCTTCAAATCTTCATCAAATCTTTGAATTAATCAACCAAACTTTGCAGAAATGTTAGAAAATCAGTTTCTAACACGATGATGTGAATCAATTTCGCTGAAAATCACTGAATCAAAATATAAAAAACTGATCAGACTGATACGAACGAACCGAACAAAATCTGAAAAATCTTCAAATTGAACTCCAAATCTTTGAAATTAGCTCTCGATCCTTGAATAAGATTTGTTCCTCTATCAAAAAAGAATTCAACGAGCCCAAGAACAAGATCAAATTCACACAAATTTGTAGAAAATCAAGAAAAGGAGACTTTCTTGAAAAAATCAAGAAAATCGATCAATTTTTCTTCAAATTCACAAATTTGATAGATGAATTTGTGTAAATTCTTCACTAGATATTCAATAACGTGCTCTGATACCAATTGTGTGTCCCAAAATGATCAATCAACTAAGAATTCACACAATATTCTAGAGAGAGAAAGTAGAGAGAGAAAGTAGATCTCATATTATCTATGCTTTGTATTATAAGATGAGAGTTATGAACCAAAGCTTACAAGAAAGGTCTAAACAAAGCTATTTATACCTAAGATCTAAACAATACATTAAGCTAAGTTTGACTTTCACAAACACATAATACATTGACTTTGACTTTGACTTTATCATTAAATCTTGAAGACATATTTTAGACTTAACACACCGAGATAGAGCCAAACAATCATCACCTGGACCCGGCTCAGTTCCGACCACAACCACAACATCGTGTGCTTGTGGATATTCTAATGTGTCACCCTCTCCATGAGGCCCTCACTGCTACAGCCGACGTCCCAGTTTTGTACGTTCTTCAAGTATGGCTCACTGCACGAGTCAACACAGCGGCTAACTCACAGTCAATCATGGCACAGATTGACAACCAACCCTTCACGCTCACACCCGACGCATTCCGTCGCCTTCTTTCCTTGCCGGAAGCTAACGCCGGCGAACACCAAGGTTATGACCGCGCGGTCAATGACACGACTCTGTGCGCTCAAGTCCGCGCTCTCGTCTATAATCACGCCCTCGTCCGACCATCCGCATTCAACCGAAAGTACCTGGCCCCATATGGTACACTCTGTTTACGATTCTGAATAGATGCCCTTCTTCGAGATGGAAGGGCATAGACCAGTGTATCGGCGACTTCCTGCGGTTATTCCATGCCGTGTGCTACAACCGCCATGTCGACGCTGCTATGATCATCTGGCGGGAGTTAGTTACCGCTATCCGTCAAATTGGCAGAACTAAGCAAAAGAAATTTCTCCCCTACCCTCGTTTCCTTTCACTAGTTGTGCGACAACATATGGACGCCAATCCAGCCATACCGCGACGCCTAAACCATCCGATATGTCCTCATCACCACTTGCAATATATGGTAATCCGTAACCCGTCTAATGCCATAGCCATGCCCATACCTGATGCCGTTCTGGCACACGAGAATCCCACTGCACCGAGTGTAGTAGCATATAGGGAAGCGTTAGGGAATCCCAAGGTCCAGCCAACGCCGGAGGGACCTCCCCAGGGACATAGACCCGAGAGACGTGAGGGTCCGAGAGTAGAGGAGGAAGGGCCCGGGCAGCTGGGGCTCCCGGGCGGGGTGTGTTGAGAATTATCGGGAGGGGAACCGAAACAGGAGGTGTATTGGATCCGCGTCCCAGTTCTAGCCAACAATCCATAATTCCCATTACCCGAACGACAGGCGAAGCCGGAACATCGTCATCTCGACTGATGCTCCACCGTGACACCGAGCCATACATCTCTGACCCGCCTTCACCACCCCATCAAGTTGAAAACATGGAATCTGACTCCACGGAATCCGATACGGACCGTAACATATGCATGAAATTAATCCCTACCCGTATCGGACCTAACCCTGATCTAACCTCTCATCTGCTTCACCTAGGAATGAGGGAGTAGTAGATGTTGAGTTAGAACATGTGAGAAGGAGAGAATTGTGTTCGAAAGCGAACCAGGAAAGTTTAAGCCGTAAAGATAAAGAGGCTTCTGAGCGACCCCAACCGAGTGATATCCGGGTAGCCACATCTGCTATCCCGTCTCACACGTTGGGATGAGGGATTGAATAAGCCGTCGTGGACCCAGCGGCGCAATTGCACAACCTCCTCAGCCACTCATCCGTCTCTCAAAAGACGGGTGTTTCAGTTTCTCATGGGGATCAAGCACAACTTCCACCGGTCTCTCAATCGGAGAGTACAGGTGTTGAAATAAGAGACCAGCAGCCCCCGGTCTCGACTTCTTTCAGTGCACGATTGAGTCTAGAGCCAATTGCTATTATACATTCTTCTAATATGACACAGGATGAGGAACACCAAATCGATGCTCTTCGTGACTCGATCGAAACTTTTGTAGTGTCTCCGTCTGGCGGAACACGAGGATCGGAAGGAAATCCTACCACGACTATCCCTGTGCCAACCGTGAACGTAGGTGGCGCTGCCTCTGCAATAGCTGCTTCAACGGGTAATCTAAGTGATCCCGGAGTTAAATTTCCCGACTTTGTGTCACTAGGGTCCCTGGACAGCACCCTTAAGGCTATCCGCGAGGCAATAGAGCAGCACATCACCGCCAAGCTCGACAAAATCAAGAGCTTAATCAAAGGTAAAGAGAAGGCCGTCGAAACTGAAACCGCACCTACACCTCCGCCGGCTCCTGCCCAGCCTACCTATTCGGTGGACACCCTCAAGACGATGCTTCTAGCTCAGCTACTCCAACAATCCGAAACCGACGCCTTTACCGAAGCAGACCTTCTATTCGTTCTGAAATCACAGGTCACTGCTCCTTCATCATCCATTACCACTCGACTGGATAACCTTGACTCGACTCTTAAAGACTTCAAACAAGCGCTCACAATGCTGTCTGAGAGAGTCCGTTCACTCGAAGATACCTGCAAGAGTCAAGCAGGCGGTCTGAAACGCAAGCGCGATGATCAGGATGATCCTGATCACCGTGAGGGGGAGAAAAGACTAAGACCATCTGAGACCGCCTCGATGCTTACTGAAACGACTACTGTGGTTCATCAGGAACCCCCAACTGCGGCAACAACAACCGAAGAAGCACCCGAAGCCGAGTTGCCTTGAGCCGAGATGGTGATAGACATGGATATTTCAGATGATGAAGACCCGACGGTTGAAAAGCCTGAGGGTTCAAAACAGGAACCGGTTACTTTTGACACATCAGATAGACCGATACTAGATATGATTGATCCAGACTGCGAGACCAACCCGGAAACCGAAGATGCATGGTATGAAAAAGCCTCCAGTGCCGCAAATTTCCAGGTTAATTTGGTTTTCCCTACTGATGAAGATGACAACGTAGACTACGACTAGTTTCTGCTCTAAAATTTGCATATCAAGCCGCCGAAACTTCAACAAGACCCAAAACTACAACTGCCAATATTCCGACATCTCCTCAAGAACCGACAGCTTCTGATCTTCCTCCTCCTTAACAGCAACAAATCCGTTGGGAGAAGATCCCGATATTTATTCCTCACCTGGAGGAATCCCAATCGAGCCGACTTTCTGCCTTGGTATTTACGGCTCCAACTCCGAATACCAACGCCGGTACATAAGCGCAATGAAGCGGTGTCTACCAGTTAGCCAAGTCCGAACCAAGCATAAGATCACCGAAGTGCTCAAAATCCAGTCAGGCCGTATTATGAAAGTTGTTTATCCAGTATTCACTGTCCGACGCGAAGACGGTAATGGATGGATATTATCTGAAGCCGACTTCCAGCACCTCCGACCGTTCGACTTCTATGCTATTCTGAAAGACCTCCGTACAAGAACTATCCGACTGCTTCCCGTAACAAAGGCGCTCGAAGCTGTTCATCGATTCCTGGTCCGTACCATCATGATGTCTTATCTCATGGACTTCCAAATGGCAATCGAGAACAGGGCAAAGAAGGTAAATCTGATAAAGCCGAATCTTATAGCTCCTGAGTTGAAAATGTATCCCGAGAACGCTCTGCTTCTAGAACCTGAATTTAGGATAGTCTACATCAACGAACAGAAAGAGAAAAGATTTATGCGCTTCAGTCAGGTAGATAGATTCTGCGACGGCACACTCTTCAAAGTTCAAGATGCACTTCAAAAGATCATTGCTCACGAATCCAAAAATCAAAGGCTTTCGTATGTTCCCAATCCGAATGAAACAACTGCTCGGAATGCCTTGGAAATGATTGAAGAACGCATCGACTATCGTCGTGCTATCAGATGGTTCGAGGTACACTTTGTGCTCCGTAAAAGATATGTTCATAACTGGCGCGAACTCGAACTTCAATTGAAAGGGGGAGATTGTTAGGGTCGAATTTATGTTGAATTAAAGTTCAAGGGGCTAATTGTAATTCTTTAATTTGAACCTTGTTAGTGAATGGGCCGTGGGCTTGTTAACCACGAGCCCTCATATATATTGTTTTCTTGCCTTTGTTTTTAGGCCAAGTTATTCATTATTGCTTTCGAAACTATCATTGTAAACTCTCTCAATTGAAAGCTAATAGGGATGACCAGTTGAAATCATAATCATTGTTTCTATCTATTGATTTCTTCATTGTTCGTTGCACGGATCTGGAACTCACACAAGAACTCGCATCCATCTTGATACGAGTTCTTCGAGCTTGTTCTTATTTCTTGAAGGTCAGAATTCGCATCCTTCATGATGCGAATTCCTCATAATTTGCATGCTTCATGATGCGAATTCCTCATAATTCGCATGCTTCATGATGCGAATTCTTCATAATTCGCATGCTTCATGATGCGAATTCCTCATAATTCGCATCCTTCTCATTGCGAGAAGTCCTGAATTCACATCCTTCTTTTTGCGAATTCCTTCGTTGTTTTCATGTGAGTTGCGAGTTTCTGTGAGTCTATGTTAGTTGTGAATTGTTGTAAGTCTGTTGCTGTGAGTCTATGTTGGTCAGAATTTTTTTGAAAAAGTGATTTTTGCCAAAAATAACCATTTTAGAACTGTTTTACAAAACAACAGTTTACATGGCAGAAAATCAAGAGGAACAAAGCAGAGTTCAGGGTTTTGGTGAAAACATACCAATTATCCCTGACCCGACACCAGAAGTTTCACTTCCATCCACATGTTCAGTCCATCCATCCGTATCTGAAGGAGATCCAAATAATATCATCATTCTTCCACGTGGCTATGTGGAAATAAAGGCCAACAATCACCATGTTGACTTTGACAGTATCAACATATCTCCGATCATCAAAGAAATCTTTCGGAATCACCAATTGGCATATTTATTGACTCATACAGTCAATGTACCTATGCTGTACCTTCAACAAGCCTGGAATACTATTGTACATATCATGGGGAATCGAAGACCAATCTTCTTGTTACAAATAGACGAGTTCATTACAAAGATGGATTTTCACAGACTGCGGCTTGTTCTGAGATTACCCGGGCCTGAATCTAGATCTGGAAGAACTCCGTTTGATTCTTATGCATCGGAAGCTGAGGTATTTGAAGGAATTATAGCTATGGGATACATTGGTGAGCTGAATCAGATCAAAGATTTTAAAAAGACAAATTTCCGCCTTTGTATTACACGATATTCTCGGTGATCAACAGATGCCTAACTTCAAAGCACTCCAGAAGTGATAATGCGAGTCTGAGCATTCTAAAGCTGGTCCACGTGGTAGTGTATGATCTACATGTAGATTATGCAGTTATCTTTTGGAATGAGCTACATCAAAGGGTGGAAGATAGAGTAAAGAACAAATGCAAACCTTATGTGCCCTACATGAGGTTCTTACATATTATCGTCCATAGCATGATGCGGTCTAACAAAGAAATTCCACGGAGATTGAATCTTCCTTCTGCACCAGAAAAATCAAGGCAATATCTTCAAAGGCAAAATAACGTTTTCCATAATGAAATGCCTTTACCGGAAGGGTTCCATGGATACGCGGATCAGGACACCGAGTGTATAGTAGAATATAGAGAGTCTATGGTCCGGCCAGAACCGGAGGGACCTAGGCAAGAGGAGTCGGTGAGGGTTCAGGATGCACGGGCTACTGAACGGGGAGAGTCGAGAGAATATAACGAGAAGGGAACCGATGGGGGTCAGTCACCTGTACTTGAAGATGCAGGGTCATCGTCTGAGGACACACAACTAGATGATCATGTACAAGACGATTCCGAAGAGCGTATTCCCGAACATATTTGAAACGCTCCTTTGGTTGAGTCTTCTGATGATAGTACAGGGTCTGACAATGCGTCTGATCACGCGGAGGAACAAGTTGATGATGATTCTAATGATGATGATAATGATGGTGGAAATGATGGTGCTGGTACTTCAAATATGTTTGGTGATGTTGCTGATATTCTTGAGTTTCCACAAATGCATATGTCAGCTAACATTAATGTGGAAGAACTTAATCTTGAAGAAATGCCTTTAATGACTTCTCAAGTTGTTGAAGGAATGGGAGTTACAAGGAGAACCGAGGGAGATTTAGTTGAAAATATATGTGTGTCTGCGAGAGAAATTGAAGAAAAAAACATAGAGTGTGTGAGAGCAACCACAACTTTCTATACCAGAAGGGCAGCCACATCCACCACCAGATCTCATGTGTTGGGATCAGGTGTTGAAAAAGACGTTA
Organism: Saussurea involucrata; assembly: GCA_033807775.1. NCBI lineage: Eukaryota > Viridiplantae > Streptophyta > Magnoliopsida > Asterales > Asteraceae > Saussurea > Saussurea involucrata. Next base: position 10,085 of record JAWVWS010000828.1, on the reverse strand, counting down.
GTCGCCCACTAACGCAATTGCACACCTCAGCCATCCATTCGGCTTCTTCTCAACAAGAAGTCGTCTCATCTTCTCATGGGGCTATAGCACATGATCTATTTGGGTCTCACTTGGAGATTCCGGGTATTGATACAGAGCGACCTCCTCCCCGGTCCTCGACCTTCATTCCAGCACAAGTTGAGCATCTAGTGCCTGTTGCTAACATTTTTTCTTCTTTGAATAGGACACTTTTTGGAACATCTGATGCGCGTCTTTGTGACCCATCCGGAACACTCGGAGTACATCCTTTTTTAGGACTACGAGGACTGAGTGGAATTCCTACCAATGCTAACACTATGCCAACACTGAGCGTAGGTCACACAGTTGGTTCAACTGCTGTGTCAACGGATCACCTAAGTGGTACCGGTGTTAGATTACCCTAAAGGCTGTTAAGGAAACATTTATTCGGGAGTTACAAGGGGTAAAAGCATTGTTGAAAGGCAAAGGGCCGGTAATTGATGAGCCCGTTGTACGTACACGTCCGGAAATATTTTTGCCTCCGCCTCCGTAAAGTCGTGTAACTTCGCCTCCTCCAGTTCAACAAAATCCGATTGATCAATCTGTTGATGAGTTAAGAGATATTTTCTATGCTAAACTGATGTCCATCGGTCCTGAAGATCAGCAAAGTAAAGCTTTATTGTCTTTGCTCGAGAACTTCCAATCTACTCCACCACCACCACCACCTCCACCACCACCTCCACCTACACCTACACCGACGGTTACAATCACGGAGTTCAATTCATTCAAGTCAGAAGTTGTACAATCTCTGAGCGATATGAAGCAGTCCATAGATGAGTTGAAAGAATTGATGAAACAGTCATGTAAGACTCAAGCCCAAGGTACTAAACGAGGACATGATCAAGATCCTGATGATCATGATCATGATGGGGAGAAGAGTAAGAAGCGAAGAGTTGAGTATGAAAGTTCTAAAGGCGAAAAGAAAAATCCGTCAGTTTCTGAAATAGCTGACATGTTTGAATCTGGTGAAATGGGAGAGGCAAGTGGAAAACAGATTGTATTGTATATTGATCCGAACATGGAACCAATGGTTGAAAAGCCGGAGGTAGATGAGGAGGAGATAAGAAAGGCAAATGAAAGTGAAGGGTTCTTGAAAGTTATTGATGTTAGTTCTGATGAAGAAGATGATGAAAGAGGTAAAAAGTATGATAACTATTGGAAGGTTAAGGAAGAAGAGGAAGAGATTAGTTTGTTGGTTGATGAAAGCATGGCGGATATTGACTTTGATGATGATGAGGTTGATTTTCTTAATGAGATTTATGGTCCGAAAACACCGAAGGACATATCTGTTAGTCCCATTCAGTCACCTAAACCCATATCCTCCACATTATTCCCAATCCAATCTGAAACCACAAACCTTAACATCAATCTTAACCAACCAAACCATGATCAAACAAATATACCATATACTGAACCAATTCACCCAAGACCTGAATCACCTATCTTACATGATCCTTTCATTGAAGAATACAAACCCAAAATACCCGAACCACCCATCATACCTATTCCTAACCCTTCAGCTGATCAAGTTGGGCCTTCAAACCCATCAACATCAGACCAACCTGGTCCTTCTCATACAGTTCAAGAGGCAGGAGAAAGATTAACATTATCCAAGTTGAGAACACCATTCATGGAGGATACTGAAAGAAGATTATTTGTGCACATAATAAGGAGACTTTATCCGTATGCAGTTTTGGGTATCAACGATCAGTCAGACACGTTTAAGTTCGAGTATGTGTATTTCTTAAGGGGAAATTGCCAAAAGGAGAGGTTTGTTAAGAGTAAGAAGTTAATTGTGCAAGTAAAGGAAGTATTTGTCAAGAGATTCTACAAGTTGTTCTTTCCTTTCTTCGTGGTTCAAAGACAAGATTGTAAAGATTATACCTTCAATGAAGCAGACTTTTGCCATCTCACAATGGACGATTTCGAATTCATGTATAACTTCTTCCGAGATTTGCAGATTAGAAGGGAAAATGTTCTTATTGCCTTGAACGCCATCAAGAGATTTTTGCGGAGACAAGTATTATATACTCAATGTCATGATTTCCAAATGTCATTAGAAAGTAATCAACCGATGGTAAATATTATACGTCCGAATCAAGAATTGGGAGGTCTAATGAGAATGCCTTTATACACAGTTGTTGATAATCCAGAGTTTGGAATCACGTTCAGAAATGATATGGGGCACAAAATCTTTATTCGGATTTCTGAGTTGGCTAAGTACTCTGATGGAACATTGAAGGTGGTATTGCTACAGTTGCAAGAAAGGTTGAAGAAACATGACGGAGAAAGGAAGATTACTTGGATGTCGTCTCGTCCAAGAATTCTGTTGATTAATGCAATCAATGAGATCAATGACAGAATCTCATTCCGTGCGGCTATGCGAAGAATTGAAGCTTATGTGGGCTTTAGACCAAGACGTCCGGAGCTGCCTTGATAGCTAAGGGGGAGATTGTTAGAGCACTTTAGTAGCTATCAAGACAGTATTACATTTGTACTGTATCTTCTAAGTAGAGGCATGGACTTGTTATGGCCCTACTATATAAAGAAGATCTCTTTGTTAATTCATTAACACTTTCAAGCATTATGTCATTTGTACTTTCATGATCAATAAATGGATGACTACTTCTCTCTAGATTCTCTCTACATGTCGTTGTGATTACATTGCTAGATTTGGGGATTTCACACATGAGGTCTATCTGGTTGATGTAGAACCTCTTCGCATCTTCTGGACATTTTTCTCTTGGTAGATTTGCGATGATGTTTCTGAGATACTGCAGCGACTCACTTGAGTACTTGTGAGACTCTTCTGATATGGTGGCCTTTTTGATGCCCTTCTGTCGGTAGATGAAGATTGGTGGATTTCCAATCACAGTTCCTGTTCTGTGTTGGCCGAGTCCCTCAAGACTTTTATTTGGAGGTGCAATCGCCAGTCTCCCAAGTTCAAATTCTATGCCAAGTTGGAAGTCAACCTGTGTTCTGAGGTTTATGTGCTCTTGCATAGCATACTGAACTTCAACCAGTCCAGTTCTTGCGGGTTTGTACCTGTCGCTGTTGTTCACACAGTAGGCATGGAGTGTTATTAAATCATAAGGGTTCAGAAGAACTAATTCATTGTCGTTGAACATCTCTATCTTCCTTTTCTCTGACTCCACTGTGTAAACATTATACACGATCTTGTCATGTGAAACTTTTCTATGCTCGATCTTCAGAATCTTATTGAAGACGAAAGATGAGTTGATGGCGTTGTTGAGATAGGATTTTGTTTCGATGAATCTCCGCCTATCATCTGTAAGTCTGTTGGCTCTGATTGGATTAAGGTAAGGGTTATTGGGTCTGGCATTAATGGGGATAATATCTCTGTCAGCATAGAGATATGCAAACACTTCTTCTAGAGAAGGTTTGTCTGTGTGTTGGATTGAGGATTCTGGATTCTGTTGAGGGTTTTGCTCAGGTGGGTTTTGGGGTTGGTTTTTAGCTTGGGTTTCAGCCATGACTGTATCAGTTTGGTTCTGTGGCTCTTCTGCAGTTTGGGTTTGGTTTATTTGTTCTTCAGCAGAAAATGGTTCTGTTTTCTCTGGTTCAGTCCTTGGGGATTGGGGATGAGTATCTAGGATGATAATCTCTGGTGGTTGAGATGTCGACGCTTCTTCTTGTGCTCTGAATGTTTTGTCTTTGTACATGTAGTCGAACTTTATCATCATTGTTTATGTTGGAGTTTCATCTGTCTCCCCAAGTGTCTCTTTTTCATTTTCTTTCTCTTTCTATGCTTCTGCCTCTTTCTCCTTTTCTTTCTCTGTCTCTGTCTCCCCCTTTTGTTGATCTGACGACTCTCCTTGTTTATCTGAAGGCCCTGCGGCATCTTTGTGGATGTCATCATCATCAACATTGGCATCATCATCATCAGAAGAAGTTGCCACAGTACGTTTGGCAGAGTCCGGGGCAACAAACTTAGCCTTTTTCTTTGAAGGCTCTCCCTCTGGGGTCCAATCTGCATGTCTCTTGACTGGCACGGTCTGTAGAATAGTATCTATGAAAGTAACGACTGCCTTTTTCAGAACCTATTCAACCACTGTTGCAGCAGCTCTTATTTCATCTACTTGACTCTCAAAGTTGAATTTGTGAGAGTCAGGAGATGTTTGGACGTGACGCTCTATTTCTTGAGCTTTCATGACGAATTTGGACGAGATGGTCATCATTTTGTTCAGAATATTTCTTCGGAATTCTCCCATCTGGCCAACTGTCATAGGTAGTTCATTGGGGCTTGGACCAAAGGCATTGAGTGGAGTGGCATAAGATGTTGTGGCCTCTTTGATTGCATCCTTGACAAAATTGTTGATCATCTCTGTCAAGGTTCTGATGTTAGAGTTAGATAGGAGAATGGAAGGCATTGGCAGAGTTATGTTCATTGCCGCTGTGTGATTCTCTGCCATGGTTCTCTTCAGATCAGAGATCTCTGTTGTCAGCTTCTTTGTCTCCTCTGCTCGGGCCTTTTCCGAATCAGCAAAATTCTGAGAAGTCTCTGCATATTTTCTTTTGACTTCTTGCAGCTCTTCTCTGAGAGAAGCATTCTCCTTGCGGATCAACTCCTCTTTGCCCTCATTGATAAGTTTATACTCATTCAAGGAGTTGCTAATAGTGTCACAGAAGCTTGTGAGCTCTGCTCTTGTGATATTATCAGCGGGTTTTGTAACCTTGTCTCCAATACTTGGATTCAAGTCTGTCTCGAGCCCAGAGACGCCTCCCTCAAGAGTTTTTTGGATGTTGTCTCTTGGAGGACTTCCACCCGATCCTTGATGTTCCTTTTCATGGGATACATCTCTGGGCGTTCTGATCAGAGTTTCCTCTTCCAGCTCAGGTTCTGGAGAAAGAAATCTAATGTGTTGGGAGTACCTGGGATCAAGACAGGTCTTCCCTTGTGATACTAAGTCATCCCACTGCCCCTGAGTTGGACAGAGCCTACGTGAGATTCTAAAGATCTCAGGACTAGTTTGTGTCAAATCTATGCAAGCCACAGAGGCTTCAGCGTGTGTTTTTTTCCTATTGATATCCTGGGGCGATGGGACATCATTACCGAAAATGGATTCCCCGGTTTCGTACATTCCAGAGGCGTGAAGAGTTACCTCTGGTGGTTCAATCTGTTAGGGTTCGAGGTATGCACCTCTGTTTCAATATCCATTTGGTCTTGATCACCAAGGATAGGTTGTGTGGTAGCACTGGGAGATGGGCTTGGGAAACGCACATGTGTGTTCATTTGAACATCTTCTTCTAATCTCACATTTCTCTCGGCTCCTAGGGATTTAGAAGACTCAGATGTCTCTCCCTCACTTTCCTCTTCCTCACTACTGCCAGAAGAGGACGAACTCTCTGCCACCTACTTTGCAGTTTCCCTTACACCCTCTTGGACAACCTCCAGAGGAGATGCTCTGTCCACTACTTCCTCCTCCTCAACATTGGCAGAGGTAGACCCCACTATGGGTACTCTGACCTCTGGTCTATGTACTTCTTCCTCTTCTCTTACACCACTCACAGACTCTAACGATGGTTTAGGACCTATGTATGCTGGGGATCTCACCTCAGGTTCTTGAGGTTGAGCAGCATGTCTATAGTTTTGGAGAGAAATGTAGGTTGGGTTTATCAATGAGAACATGGTTCGTGGAATTCTCCTGGTGTTAGGATACATACCTGTGGTTGTCGGATTGAATCTAGACATCACCCATCCAGCAGTTGGATTTCCCTGTTGAGTTAGTTGCAGGTGAGGGAATGCTTCTCTGATGACAAGGCTAATGAACCTTGGAAATCTGATGTGCTTCAGATTCCTGTGCTCTCCCACAACTCCTCCTCTCGCCAGAGTCGATGTCTTGGTGTTTACTATGGTTAGAAGTTCTTTATACAAAATGTTGGCATAATCGAAATGCCTGTGGAAGTACAAGCCGTACATGATTTGAAGGATTTTGGTGCTAGCTTGGTCTTGGCTACCACTTTTGCAGGTGAGGGTTCAGTTGAGGATTGAAAACATGAAATTCCAGATTGGGGGTAGATTACCTCTCTTGAAATCCCCAATCTTGGTTAGGCCTTTGTTGTAGCCTAAGAACTGAACAAATACAAGAAGAACAGCGGTTTTTGGGGGGTTTTCGAAAGCAGGGATTCCCAACTGTTCTTTAGTTTGCATTCCAAAGATTCTACTGAAGGTCTTATCGCGAATGCGAATCGTTCCAGCTCCTCCTTCTCTTCCATAATCAACTTTCCTAATAATACCTTTCCTCTCTGGAATGAACTAGCATGTTGTCCACCATTGTTGGACATAGATTTGTGGAAGGGTATCATCGTGCTTGGTAATGGCTTGGAAAAGTTATGAGTTCTTGACGAACTTAACAAAAACATGGTAGATGGGCAAGAAATTGGTTGGGTTGGCGTCGAATCTTTAGTTATTGTCTACAAACTCGTAGGGTTGGATCAGTATTTGATCAACGGGTACTATTCTTCTTGATTCCGCAGAGTTTGCTTGTTCCGCCATTGTTGCAGGTTTTGGGTTTTGAAGAACACGAAGGATATTTGAACAAAGGAGGGAATGTTTGAATACTAAGAAGTCGTAAGAAATGAAATGGGTCAAAGGAATGGGTATTTATACTCAAAATATCTGGCTGGATAACCATCGTAGGTACTGTAGATACTCGAGTGTCAGATAGTGGAATGGCCTCTACAGTAGAACGTGGAAACAGCTAACGGTTGGTCTTTCAATCAGAGGATGCCACGTGGGTTTTGGTTCTGGCAACTTTTGAGCAATAGAACCGTCATGGTTAGAGATATGTGGGTGACGTGTGGTTGACGCTCAAGAAATAACCTGCATCTTTGATGACCATTACCAGAGAAAAGACAGAGCTCTGGTGGAACTCTTAGCACATTTTCCCTCTGGTGATTGATTTTTGTCCATTCTTTCAAGTAACCCAAAGTGTTTAACCTTTACCCAAAAATCATTTGCAAATCCAGTATTTGATGTGAGAATAGTCAAAGAACAAAAGCAGAACTGTCTCAGAGATTTCACAGAGTTCTGGTGAATTTCATCAGAGGCTCTGGTGAAATGTCAGAGTTTTGGTAAGTTCTTGACATTATCATAAATGTTTTCATCAGAACAGGTTTTCCCTTCCATAAAATGATTTTCCTTTATGTTAAACGAGCAGAGTCAATTAGATTTGAAATTTTTTTGACTTGCTCCCCCCTTAAACCATGCTTGTTTTCCTTTTAAGCTCCCCTTCAAACAAATCTCCATTGATAACGAAACAAAGAAGAAGGTTTCATAGAGAGTAGAACACTTTCGTTTCCTCCCCTACAATGATTAGTTTTATTGAAGGATTTATCTTTTCAGCCTTTTCTTTTCATGCAACTTTTGAGAGATTAAAGAATATTTACAAAGAGAATCAAAGAATATACAAGATTTGAAACACATGAACAATATTGAAAAAGTATGCTGGCAGAGCTCTGAGATGAACATCAGAGGCTCTGTTGAAGTATCCTACCTAACTATTTTGACAGAGCTCTGGGATGAACATCAGAGGCTCTGGTGATTTTTGAATAGAGTTAGAAGGACATGTTCAGCATACCCATCTTGCTGATTAAGAAGTTAAATCTCCTTTCATCAAGGGCCTTTGTAAACAAATCAGCAAGTTGGAAGTCGGTTGAAACAAAATACATTTCAATCGTCCCTTTTTCAACATGATCCTTTATAAAATGGTACCTTATGTCGATGTGCTATGTCTTCGAGTGCTGAATTGGATTTGCTGTAATTGCTATTGCAATCTTGGAGTCACATAGAATTGGAACTTTGTTGTACTCCGGGCCATAGTCCTTGAGCTGTGTTTTCATCCAGATTACTTGAGAACAACAACTAGTAGCAACAACAATTTCTGCTTCTGCTGTAGAAGTTGATACACAGTTCTGTTTCTTGGATGTCCAGTTGACTAGCTTATCTCCAAGCAATTGGCAGCTACCAGATGTACTTTTTCTGTCATTCCTGCATCCTCCATAATCTGAATTTGTGTATGCAATAAGATCAACACCAGAATTAAGAGGATACCAGAGACCCAAAAATTGAGTCCCTTTTAGATATTTAAAGATACGTTTGACAGCAGACAAATGGGATTCCTTGGGATTTGCTTGAAATCTGGCACAAAGACAGGTTGCAAACATTAAATCAGGTCTGCTTGCAGTTAAATACAGAAGTGACCCTATCATGCCTCTATAGTTCTTGACATCCCCAGATTGACCTTGAGGATCATGGTCAAGTTTAACTCCAGTGGCAATAGGAGTTTTCATAGGATTTGAATTATTGAGCTTATACTTTTTCAAAATATCAGACGTATTTTGATTGACTTATAAAAGTGCCTCTGAAGAATTGTTTAACTTCTAAACTAAGGAAGAAAGAAAGTTCTCCCATCATGCTCATTTTAAATTCACTTTTCATCAAATCCCCAAACTTGTCACAGTATTCCTGCCTTGTAGACCCAAAGATAATGTCATCAACATATATCTGGACCAGAAGAATATCATTTTTATACCTCCTAATGAATAAGGTTGTATCGATAGTACCTTTCTCGAAATGGTTGACCAACAGAATTTTTGATAGAGTTTCATACCAGGGTCTGGGGGCTTGTTTAAGGCCATACAGAGCTTTGTCTAACTGGTATACGTGGTCTGGAAACTCTGAACTTTCAAAACCCGGTGGTTGTTGGACGTAGACTTCTTCTTGGAGTTTGCCATTCAGAAAAGCAGATTTCACATCCATTTGATAGACCTTGAAACCTTTATGCGCAGCATAGGCTAAGAAGATTCTGATTGCTTCTAGCCTAGCCACAGGTGCAAAGGTTTCATCATAATCATTACCTTCTTCTTGGAAATATCCCTTGGCAACCAGCCGAGCTTTGTTTCTGATGATAATACCATCTTCATCGTTTTTGTTTCTGAACACCCACTTGGTTCCAATAGCGGCTTTACTTTCTGGAAGTGGAACCAAGGACCAAACTTTATTTCGTTCAAACTCCAGAAGCTCCTCTTGTATGGCTTCAATCCAGTTTGGGTCTTCCAGGGCTTCAGAAATCTTCTTCAGCTCAATCATACTTAGGAAATTTACAAAGAAAGCCTAATTGACCGTTGCAGATCTTGTCTTGACACCATCTTCAGCAGCACCTATAATCTGATGATGGGGGTGATCCTTTGTCCATCTGGTCATTGGAGCATGGACAACAGGTGGAGTTTGTGCTGCTGATGGGAAAAGATGTATGTCAGCATCAGAGCTCTGAGGATTGGCACCAAGGCTATGTGGCACACACCTCTGGAGAGTGGCCTCATTGCTCTGTGATGTACCAACAGGGCTCTGAGAAGGTGATCTTTCATACAAGGAATTTCTTCCAATGTGCGTCAGAGGGGGTGATGATGGCTCTTGTTCAGGTTCTCTTACATCTGACTCTTGTCCCTCATTTCTCTGAATTTGACATGTAGACAGAGAAGTAGATGGTGAAGAATTGGAGGGACCTATAAGAGATGTACCTGTTAGGTGCTGTTCAGCAGATTTCTGAGCCTGATTTCCTCTGGTGATGTCGTCAGAGGAATCATCATCATAGAAGAAATCATTGAAAATCATATTGATATCTTCTTCCCTTGACTTTGACGATCTTGGCTTCTCTTCATTCTGTATCCCCTCTGGTGATTTGCAATCAGAGGAATTTGATGAGTTTTCATCAAAGGATACATTTATGCTCTCTTCAATGACCCTGGTTCTGGTGTTGTAGATTTTGTAGGCTTTAGAGGTTAAGGAATAACCAATAAAGATTCCTTCGTCAGCCTTCTTATCAAATTTGCCCAGCTGATCTCTGTCATTCAAGATATAGCATTTGCAGCCAAAAACATGAAAGTATTTCACATTTGGCCTTCGGTTGTTGATGAGTTCATAAGAAGCCTTTTTGAATCTCTTTACTATTACAGCTCTGTTCTGGGTAAAACAGGCTGTTGAGACTGCCTCTGCCCAGAAGTTG
>JAWVWS010000827.1:0-28000 GCA_033807775.1 Saussurea involucrata | reverse complement strand
TTCCACTGTCAAAGGATGTTTTTAGGTTTTTTGGTTGATTTTCGAGGGGGGGTTTGGTTGATTTCGAGAGAATTTTTCGATTTTTTTGGTTGATTTCTGTTTTTTTATGTTTTTTGCTTGATTTCAAGAGAATTTTTCAAAACAAACAAATAACTCATGCAAACAAATCAATGAAATCATGTAAACATAACTGTATAACATTATAACTAATCAGTTTAGTCACTTAATTTCAAAATATTTTAGAACCCCCCTCTATTTTTCAGAGTTCCTTTTATTAAAATTTAAGATTCGTCTTTTCAGTTTCAAAATATTTCAGAACATCCTTCTATTTCTAACAATTCCATAACAACACCATATAAAAGATTAAAAAATATACAAAGAAATGATGCATATGGGTATTGAACCTGAGACCTTATAGAGAGGAGGCACCTTTATAAAGTTGAAACAACCATCTTGGCAGAGCACCTTGTAGTTATGATTTTCGTATTCATTTATTTAATAGCACACTTAGAATTAAGTGGGTGCACCACTTTAACGACTCATTCTTTTGCTCTTGCTATAATCGATTGAGCGGGTGCATGGGACCCCTCCCAAGTCTTAGTAGGTCCGCCCCTGCTAACGGAACCTAATTGTCACATCTCGATAAGGTTGTTGATTTTTGTGTTAAATGATGATTTTGTGGATAATCCATGGTCGAGAAATGATGAATCAAACACAATTCATTAGAGTTACAACAACAATAGGTTTATAGGAAGCCAAAAATGTCTAAGCGTGCTAATAGACTTAAGTTCATATGATCTTATAAAGCATCATATCTTAATGTTTTACAATAAGTTTATAGAACGACTTTTGCCATTTTAACATGTTTCTAGGACGTTTCTAAAAATAAACTGTCGTATTAGCTATTTTATAGGAACTACAACAACATTAAGTTTATAAGACGCCTAAAATGTTTAAGCATCATAAGATAATACTTTATAGGACGCTTAAAATGTTTAAGCGTCCTAATAACATATTTTATGGGACTTATGTTTATAGGACCATACTATAAAACGTCATATCTAAAAGTGTTAGAATAGGTTTATGGGACGCTTTTAGGCTTTTTAACAAGTTTTTTAGGATGCTTTAAGAATAAAATGTTGTAGCCCACTGGTAAAGGCTTGGGGGAAAGTGGTGGAAGCCCTTTCTACCCCGGGTTCGAATCCAGGGGTGAGCACGCTAGGATATCAAGGGTCGAGGGCTGTATCGTGGCCGGGTCGAAGGGGGATTAGTCTGGACTAAGTCCAGGATACCCCCGAAATGCAATTGCCTTTCAAAAAAAATTAGCTATTTTATAAGACATTTTTTTATAATCGTCCCATAAACGTATTTTTTTACAGGACACTTTTTGATAAAAGAGTGTCGTATAAAATAACTAATACGACATTCTATTTGAAAATCGCCCTAAAAACTTGTTAAAACGACCAAAAGTGTCCTATAAACTTATCACAATACTTTTAGACATGACTTTTTTTGTTTGGTCCAACAAGGTATTCTATTAGGACGCTTAAACATTTTAGGTCCTATATACCTAATCTTGTTGTAGTGCTTATAACATTGCTCACACGACAAGTTAATTTAGAAATATACTAAAAACTTGTTAAAATGCCTAACGACGTCTTATAAATCTATCATAACACTTTTAGATATGACACTTTATAATTTGGTCCTATAAACTCAAGTCAAATAATGTATGCTATTAGTGTTGGGATAATCTGTTACATATGAAAAGATGTGACTTTTCATGAAAAGGTGTGACTTTTCATTGACACCGGTTGATCTTCTATAAATATGAAGCATATGTAACAGATTACATAATACACAAACGCATACTCTCTCAAATTCTCTCAAAGTTCTTCATTGTTCTTCAAGAAGGAAACATAGTTTGATTCGTCAGGTTCGAGAGTTCGATTCTTGAACGGGTTGTTGTATCCTCTAGATAGACGTCCAATCGATACCATACGAGGGACGAATTTCTTTCTAAGGACACTGCTTTGCAGGCCTCAATCCAACAAACGTTCTTCTTCAAATTTGTGATCAAGAAACTCGAGTTAGTCTTTTTCTCCTTGAAACTTTGTTTATGTATTTTCGTTTATATGTAAATTTCGTATATACATATCTATATAAATAAATTCAGTTTTCCATTTGATTCAAGATTGTGTGTTACGAATTTCAATTCGTGTATATAAGTTCTAACAATCTTAGACAGAAATTTCATTAACGATGGAAAACTCTTCTTTGTTGAAATCAAATGTGGAGAAACCCGAAAAATTTAAGGGTTCCGATTTTAGAAGATGGCAACAAAAGATGCTCTTCTACTTGACGACGTTGAAAGTGTCTAACGTGCTTACCGATCAAGCACCGACACCACCGGTTGGAGAGGGAGAAAACGCCCCATCCCAAATTGAATTGGCTATGTTCCAACGATCCTTGGATATTTGGAACGCAAACGAATACAATTGCCAGAATTTTATCCTTAATGGTTTGGATGATGGTCTTTATGACATTTATTCATCCTTCAATACGGCAAGAGAAATTTGGGAGTCGTTGGAATCAAAGTACAAAACGGAAGTCGCTTGTTCCAAACGATTTATCGTGGGCAAATTCCTGAACTTTAAGATGACGGATTCCAAACCGGTCGTGAAACAAGTAGAAGAAATGCAAATCTTGGTCCATGAATTGGAAGTCGAAGGTATGGGCATCAACTCTAACTTTGTTATTGGTTCAATAATTGATAAGTTGCCTCCATCCTGGAAAAATTTTAAACTCTATCTTAAACATTTGTCTGAGGATATGAGTTTTGAGCAATTGATACTCAAATTGCGGGTGGAGGAGGACAACCGGATGAACGAGAAGGCGGATGCAATCTCGTTGGAACCAAATGCAAACATGGTGTTAGCTCCAATATTCTGAAATATTAGAAGTATTGAAAAATGGCCAAGTACAGAAGAACTTCCACAGAAGCTCTGCTGAGTGCAACAGAAGCTCTGCCGGGCATCTCAGAAGAATCAAAGGAAGTTTGATCAAGAGTGATCAAAGACCGAGGAAACTACAGAAGGACGCTTTCAGAAGACCAAGACCGCAGAACCTCTGTTACCAATAACAGAGCCTCTACGGACAACATCAGAAGACAAGGAACCAAGAAGACTTCTCACAGAGGACCGAGCCACAGAACCTCTGCCACCCTTGACAGAAGCTCTGCAGAAGTAAACAACCAAAGACTCGGAATCCGGAGAAGACTACTTTACAGAGGAACCAGACCGCAGAACCTCTGTAACACATTACAGAGCCTCTATGGTCCTCTAAAGACTAGGAAGATATTTATAATATCTTGCTACTGTTCCAAGACCTGTTCATCAACTTGCATGGAAAAGTACTGTCAAAACACGTGTCAAGCTCTGAGTGGACTCAATAGGGCATGGTACAAAATAGACGTCTGCGCCATTTAATGCATTTACCAAAAGTACATCTGCTCCATTAAATGTGCATGGCTCAAACAACTGCTCACACCATCCAGTTCACTATTCATGCCGTAAAAGGAACAGTGACCTACTTCATAGTCTTCTAAGAGTAGTATAAAAGGAAGACTCATGTTGAGTTCTTCCTAACATAATATAAGACAACAACACACAAAAACAGAAAAACAAGAACATCAAGAACACATAGCTTATGCACATTTAGAGTCATATCTGTTTAAAAGCTTTGCATACTCACTGTTCTTAAATCTGTTCTTGATATATATATTCAGTAAACTTTGAGATATTATTTCCTGTTCACTGTTTATTTATATTGTGTTCTAAATCTATCAAACATATCTGTTAGTTCTTCAAATACGCTTCCGCATCAAACATAAACTCGAACTAATAGATCTGATAATCTTGTTTAAAGCAAAACGGGAACCAACAATTGGTATCAGAGCAAAGCTTGGTTTTCAATATCAAGTGATCCTCGTTTAGACAAGATTCTTGATAGAAACTGTCTGTTCTTAACCTATTCTTCATTCCTTCAAACAGATTCTGTTTTACTGCCATTTTCGGTTTATTCGATCTGGTAACATCCTAGAAACTGTTTCTTTCGTTAAAAACTTCATTCAATATGTCAAGACTAAAATTTAGTGTTGATGCTGATTTTCATTATTATTTCAAACTCAGCACAAATTTTAAGAAAATAATTCCTACTCTTGAGAAAGAATTAGAGGAAAGAAACAAGAGTATTCTTATTGACTCAGACAACATTGCCAAGCTTGAAGAATCAGGTAAACTCCTAAACTGTGAAAATCTTGAACTGAAAAGGAAACTATCTGAGTCAGAAGAGTTTGGTAAAAAGGAGAAAGAGAAGTTTGAGGAAGTTAAGACTGTTTTTAAAGAAGAGAAGAAAAGCCTTGAGCTTAAGTGTCTAAACTTTTCTAAACTGATTTCCAACTTTGAAAAACTTATAATCAGTGAAAATGAAAAGTTTGGAAAAGAGAAAACTCTTCTTGAGACAAAGAATATGGAACTTTCTTTCAAAATCTCAAAATTACAGAAATCTCTTGAAAAAGAGAGGAAAGAGCAGGATTTTGAAAGAAAAGAGTCTGAAAAGGTGAAGAGAGAAGGATTTCAAACAAAGTGTTTGAAAGACAAGTTTGAGAAGGAAAGAAAGGTCTTTAAAGCTGAAATGTCAAATTTAACAAAGAGACTATCCGATTTGTCAAACAAGATTATGTTGGAGAAGAGGTATAAATCAGATCTTCTAAGAAAATTTGATTTAAACCTTAAAGAAAAAGATGTTTTAGCTAAAAGGCTTAAGAACCTTGTCTTAGCAAACTCTTGTGCTAAAAATTCAAATAATCCTGTTTACAAAAAGATGAAAATGGTTTGGAAAGTCAAAAACTCTATTCCTGACAAAAATGCTCCAAAGCCATTTGTTTCTACAAAGCCTTCATCTTTTCATTCATATAAATGCTTTGATCTTCTGCTTCAATTAAGAAACCTTTTCTCTAAATCTTTCTGTGTACAAAATGGGTCATTTCAAAAGAAAAATCCAAAGACCCAAAATGAGAAAGGTCATAGAAAGAAAGTTGGCAAACCAACAGAGATTGGCAAACCAGAGGACCTAAAGACAGCTCCAAATCCGAACAAAAAGGGACCCATTTGGATATGGGTACCAAAAGTTCTTTGATCTGTCTTGCAGGTACACGGACTTATGATCATTACAGATCAGGACTCGCTCTTCAAAAGAGAAAAGGACTCCTAAACACATCAGTTTAGGACTCGCACTTTAGTGAAATAGACTCTTAAACAAATCAGTTTAAGACTCGAGCTTCATCAGAAAATGACTTCTGACCACTACAGATCAGGACTCACTCTTCAGCAAAAAGGACTCCTTAATACTTCTATTAAGGACTCAGGCTTCAAAGTTCACTATGACTCTTAAACACTTTGTTTAAGACTCATCCTTCAAAGGTTCTATACTTCACAGAACCTCTGTGGAATTGCTCAGAGCCTATGACAATCTCCACAGAACCTCTGATGAGGTTGACCTATGTTCTGTGCATTATTTATCTCTATTGATTCAAGCATAGGTCAAGAAAGAGAAGGAGACCACAAATTAATCTACAGAGGTTGATCATTCAAGGGGGAGCCAAAGGAGGATTATGATCAACAAAAGTCTCTGTCGTCCAAACTAGACACTCTAAAAGGTATGTGTCGCACAAAATCTTTTTCCAAAAACAATTTTCCAGGACAAAAATTTCTAAATATGTCCTAAAAACAATGTTTAAAACCATAAAAACTTTGGATGATCAAAAAGTTTTATAAATTATTAGTTATTAGAAATTTCCTGTAACAGAGCCTCTGCTGGCTCTGGCAGAGGTCCTAAAACCTCTGTAGGATAATTTCTCTCTACTAAAGAATTATCGATCCTCTCCAATGTTTTTCAAACGTTTTTGGTAAAAGTACAAGCTTCAAGAGATAAAAAGGCAGGTTTCAAACCACAGAGATCAATCCTAAAAGAGGTTGTTAGATCAAGGAGGAGCGGAAAAGGAGACCTTGCTGAATCTACAGAGATTCATAAGTCAAGGGGGAGCAAAGAATGCGACAGAAGAGATCACATTCACCGATCAAAAGGAAATAGGTTGGTATCTTGCCACAGAAGTCATAAGCCACAGAGTTCTTTCAACCAAAGAACCTCTGTAGATCACTCAAATCAATCAAATGACTTCTGCTGCACAAAATCTTTGAGATTTACAATTTTCTAGGACACCAACTTTCAAATAAGTCCTAAATACATTGTTAAAACTGATCAAAAACTTGGATGATTAAAAATGTTTATAAATTATTAGTTATTAGAAATTTCCTGTCACAGAGCCTCTGCTGGCTCTGGCAGAGGTCCAAAAACCTCTGTAGGATAATTTCTCTCTACTAAAAATTTATTGATCCTCTCCGTGTTTTTCAAACGATTTTCATTAAAGATACAATCTACAGAGATAAACGTTTTTCAAAATCACAGAGCTTCTGTACCCACAGAGCTTCTGTAAAGATTTCCACTTAGGAATTTCTGTATCTGTAACGGTAACTTTTCTGTGGTGAAAATTTAAAACCCACGCGTTTTTCATTTAATGTGGCCGCCCACGACGTCTCGTCGTCACTGACATTGATGACGTGTCAAGTTTTCATTGACGTACATATCACGTCGTCCTAGAAACTTGCACCACGCCGAATGAACTCGAGTGTGGACCTCAAATTTTATTAACTTTCTCACATTTTCACCGTTCCGAATTCTATCCGTTACCACAGTATAAAACCCAAGTTAAAATCGATTTCAAAACTTTACTATTCTCTCATCTTCTCCGGCGAACTTGCTTATTTCTTTCTGAAAACCTAGAACTTTCAAACCTACAAATGGCTTCCAGTTCCAAATCTGCTCACGTTTCACCAACGAACTCTCCGACATCCTCTCCAGTGCATTCTGAGCACTCCCACAACCCACACATCGCCGCCGATGCCGACAGACATGACTCCGGCGACGAGGCATCCTTCGTACCCACTACCCACCTGCAACAATTTTTCTCAAATGACCATTTCGAGCAAACCCTTCCCATTAAATCGAACAACTGTTATCTTGTTCCTTCTCCTACGGCATTTGGCAAAGAACATGCCATCCTGCTAGACATCCTAGAGAACCACTTTCTTTACCCTCTTCTGAGCAAAACCGTTGAACAAATACCAGTACGTTACCTACATCAGTTTTGGCAATCTTGCCGTTATGACGCTGACACCGATTTGATCAGAGGCTACATTTCTAAACCTGACCAAAGTAAGAGCCTTGAACTGATGTTCAATCGCACCATGTTCTCATTAGAATTTGGCCTTCCAACAAGAGGACTCATGGGAATCAAAAAGTATGCACCCCAACCAACAAATGAAGAACTTGTCGACTTTCTGCACATGTTAGGGTACAACCAATAGTTGAAAAAGAGGAACGATTTCCGCAGAGCAAGACTACCTCCTCTGTGGAATACCTTATTCTCCATCCTAAATCGTTGCCTCACGGGCAAAATCGGAAGCATCGATCAAAGCTCACCTCAAATTCTCTCAATCATGTATGGTGTGTACTATGATCTACCCCTAGATTATGCCAAAATAATGATGCAAGAGATCATCAACACCATCGATCGCAAAATCGCCTCCCAGAAAGCCAAAATGTCTGATCACAACTGGTTACCCCCTCTGCAGTTCCAGCGAATCCTCAGTGTACTTTTCGAACCCCTACTCCTTATCCAAAAATGGCCAATGGACGGTCCCAAACCTAAGCAATTTCCTATGTCCAAGAACACCCCTACAGAACATGAGGATGGCTACCCACACATCAGGACACTATCAAAGGTAATGTTAGGTTATGCTAGTGATGAAGAACTAGTTAGTGAGTACACACGCGTTTACAGAACTCCTGAACCCAGTTCTATAACACCCCCGCGTATAGGAATGCCCATAGGAGGTAAAGTAGTAGAGAGACTTACAGAAGAAGAATGGAAGATAAAGTTGGCTAAACACAAGGCCAACCAGAAGAACTTCAGAGATATAAGAAAAGACCTCTATTCTTCAAAGAGGAAGTCTTATGAGGGATCTAAAGAGAAGAAGAAGAAAAAGGGAAAAAAAACCAAGACCCCTACAGAGGAACAACTTGCCTCTGTTTCTGCTATCCAACAAAATCCTGCAGAACCATCTTCTCCACCCACTGAACATCCCACAGAACCCTCATCTCCACCACAAATCCAAGGTCCCTCTGCCCCTCCCTCTTCCAAAAGAAAAAGAAAGTCAAAATCTACAGAGGAGGGAGCACCAAAACCAAAGAAGAGGAAATCAAAGAAGAAGAAACCATCTTCTCCTCTGCAAACAATAACAGAAGGAATCGAACCACCTCTGCAAACTCAAATCTTCACAGAGGTTCTTGATTCACTTCTGCCAAGACAAGAGACTGCAGAAGAAGAGGTGCAAATAGGTTTAGAGGATAGGGTAGAAACGTCTGGAGGAAAAGAAAATGAGAAAGGAAAAGATGCCGAAGTTGCAGAAGGCACACATCCCTCAACCCCTCCCAGTGCAACCCACACATCTGACACCGCAGGTCTAGCTGCAGAAGGTGTCATTGAAATAGAGTCGCACAACTCGATCCCTACCCAAACCAAACAGCCAGAAGTCACTCTTTCGACTTCTGCGCCCACAGAAACCGGGGAATCCATTCCTAGGGAGTCTCCTCAGAGAGACTCACCTATAGTTCGTGATCAATCGCCCCAGATCACACTAGAACACCCTACAGAGGAATTCGTTTCTTCTGACACGCACAATGTAGGGCCAAAACTTCTTTCAGAGAGAAGTAGAGAGCACCATGACGAAGAGACTCTAGACAAGTCTCCGAGTCAACAGAAGAATATTCCGATACCCACCTCTGGAGTGGATTTGGACAATGTTCTTCACAGAACTTCTGTAGAGACTGAAACTCAGGTTTCTTCTCGAGGATCAGATGGAAATCCTTCCACCCCCAACGTACAAACAAGGGTGAACGAAGGTGTCCCAGGAACAGGGACTCACTCTGGAGAAGGAGTTGTTCCTCCAGAGGTTACCCAAGAGGAACATGTTACGAAGGATGAGTTCCAAGCCTTTGTAACCTCTGTAACTCAAACATTGAATAAGTTGCAAAGCTCATTCACGATTTTTACAGATTCAACTTCAAACGCGCTTACGGGATTAAATACCAAAGTGGATACCTTATCCACAGAGGTTAAAACAGCCCTTGAAGAAATGAAGTCATCTACAGAAACTTCTGCTACTGCTGCCATCGCCTCTGCCACTAACATTGCCAAAACAACCGCTGCAGAGTTCGAGAAAAGTGCGACCAAAGCCTTCAAAACTTCGATCGCAATCTACTTTGAAACTATGAAGAAAAATGCAGCAAGGCAAGCAGCTCAAGACACCTGCAGAACAGAAGTTACTGCTAAAAGAAGGCAGGATGATCCTGATGATGGAGCATCTGGTCATCCTGAGGGGGAGAAAACAAAGGAAACTACAGAGGCTGCTTCTGCAAAAACTACAGAGAAATCAGCAGAACCCTCTACAACAGAAACCCAGAAGGGAAAACAACAGAGGCAAAACACCTATATCTCACCAGAGGATGCACCAACCACAGAACCTAAGGTAATCAATCTTGCATCCTCATCCTCAGAACAAACTCCACCCTCACCCAAAGAACCAACACCAACCTCAAAACCAATCCCGAGCAGAACTAGAGTCAAAACCATAGCTCGAAAACCCCAAAGACCAAAACGCTCTGCAGAGTTCATTCTTCGAAGAATGGAATTTGTATCTGCTTTTCAATCAGCAAAGCGTTTTGACATTCCACCTCCAAGACCCGAAGACTCCTCACCAACAGAGACCTCACAACCCGAAGTATCAAAACCTTCAGAGGCAACAACCAAAACATCAGAGCATACAACCCCAAAACCCACAGAACCTCCAACTGTCAAATCAACAGAGGTTCCACCCACACAAATCCAAAACCCAATATCTGAAACCTCAAAGCCAAAAGATAAAGGCAAGGAAATAATGACAGAAGAAGAGCCAAAGAAGAAGATGCCAGTTGCTACAGAGAAATTGATGAAAGGTGCTTTTAATGCCTTCGTCACTCCTAAACCCGAAGAGGAAGACTGGGCATTCAACTTGAATCCTCTGTCAGAAAACCCAACCCTAGATCCCACAGCTAAGGTAACAGAAGGTAGAGTAGCAGACATCACTCGAAAGATGGATGAGCTAAGGAGACCAATTCCAAGATCTACTTCAACCATTGAACAAATGGAAGAACAAGTCTACAGTTATGTCTACAGACAGCAATTCCAGAGCGATCTGCCAGCCCATGTCCGAGATCAAAAGCTAAGAGAGGAATTCGATGCAATCTTCACCTCTACAAAGTCAAAACCAGTCAATCAAGTTTACTCCATTCACAAAATAAAGAAGGTAATCTATTGCAAATACTCCAAAATGAGAACCTATCCTCATACGGTGTATACCATCTGGAAAGTCAAAAGGTCTGACAGATCAGAAAATCAATTCTCTGATGCTGATATCCGAAACCTCAATCCCTATGACTTACCTGACCTTCTGCAATGGACGAAAGACAACTTCAATGACGACTGCCACAAAAGGTCTTATCGAGTTCTCAGAAAGGCGATGCGTGAAAAGATCCTAATCTACAGCATGCTCGACATTCAACTAGCCATCGATCTGGGCATAACTACTCTAAGTATCAGACCACCAGAGGATTTCTGCCCACCCAATGCCATACCCAATTCAATCATCAAAACTCCAAGGTACGGGTTAGTATTCAAGAATCCTGCTGATCAACTTAAACTGTTTGTGACAATGGACTGTCAGAAGTACACAACCCATAATCTGAACATGTTCAGAAAGATACTAGAGGAGAATAAAGCAACAGAGCTTATGAACGGAGAATCTGCTCTGATGATGATCAAAGAGATTGATGCTACACTCGGCTTACGAAATCTCTGTCACAAATTCTATGAAGAACTCAAGGAAGTAGGAAAAGACAACAGAAAGTTCGACGACTTCCCAAATGCAAAAATCTGAGTCTCTTCAAAGAACCTCTGTCAACGTTTATTTCTGTGTACTCAAATGTAAATACCTCTGGCATAAATTCCAAAATGAATGAAATAATCTTCTGAGGTATTGTTTAACCTCTTCTTTACTTAGGTTAAAATGCATAAATTCAACCTTTTATTTTTCAATACTTAGGGGGAGATTGTTAGCTCCAATATTCTGAAATATTAGAAGTATTGAAAAATGGCCAAGTACAGAAGAACTTCCACAGAAGCTCTGCTGAGTGCAACAGAAGCTCTGCCGGGCATCTCAGAAGAATCAAAGGAAGTTTGATCAAGAGTGATCAAAGACCGAGGAAACTACAGAAGGACGCTTTCAGAAGACCAAGACCGCAGAACCTCTGTTACCAATAACAGAGCCTCTACGGACAACATCAGAAGACAAGGAACCAAGAAGACTTCTCACAGAGGACCGAGCCACATAACCTCTGCCACCCTTGACAGAAGCTCTGCAGAAGTAAACAACCAAAGACTCGGAATCCGGAGAAGACTACTTTACAGAGGAACCAGACCGCAGAACCTCTGTAACACATTACAGAGCCTCTATGGTCCTCTAAAGACTAGGAAGATATTTATAATATCTTGCTACTGTTCCAAGACCTGTTCATCAACTTGCATGGAAAAGTACTGTCAAAACACGTGTCAAGCTCTGAGTGGACTCAATAGGGCATGGTACAAAATAGACGTCTGCGCCATTTAATGCATTTACCAAAAGTACATCTGCTCCATTAAATGCGCATGGCTCAAACAACTGCTCACACCATCCAGTTCACTATTCATGCCGTAAAAGGAACAGTGACCTACTTCATAGTCTTCTAAGAGTAGTATAAAAGGAAGACTCATGTTGAGTTCTTCCTAACATAATATAAGACAACAACACACAAAAACAGAAAAACAAGAACATCAAGAACACATAGCTTATGCACATTTAGAGTCATATCTGTTTAAAAGCTTTGCATACTCACTGTTCTTAAATTTGTTCTTGATATATATATTCAGTAAACTTTGAGATATTATTTCCTGTTCACTGTTTATTTATATTGTGTTCTAAATCTATCAAACATATCTGTTAGTTCTTCAAATACGCTTCCGCATCAAACATAAACTCGAACTAATAGATCTGATAATCTTGTTTAAAGCAAAACGGGAACCAACACATGGTTACCGAAAACTCATCAAATTCAAAGTTCCAAAAAGGAAAGGGAAAGGTGACGGGTTTCAAGCATCATCTCAATGCTTCAAACCCACTATCCGTACAACAAAGGCCTTTCAAAAAGCGTGTGATGAGTTGTTGGGTATGCGGAAAGCCAGGGCATCGAGCGAAGGATTGCCGCCATAGAAGAGACCATGGTGGTCCCGGAGGAGGAGGTGCCGGTGGAAAACCCCATCAAGCCAACGTGGTCAATGCTCCAAATCAATTCGTTGGAGTAATTGAGGCTTTTATGGTTACAAATGTGACCGATTGGTGGGTTGATACCGGTGCCACCAAACATATTTGTAACTCCAAGAACATGTTTGCCACATACCAAAAAGTTGATGATGAAGAACCCATGTATATGGGTAATGCCACGACCGCGAAAGTTGAAGGGAAGGGGAAGGTGAATCTCAAGCTTACATCGGGGAAGGAACTTGTGCTCACCAATGTCTTGCATGTACCGGCTATTACAAAGAACTTGATTTCTGGACCCACACTTAGTAACAAAGGATTCAAGATGGTGTTTGAATCTGATATATTTGTGATTACTAAGGGTGGGATGTATGTTGGCAAGGGCTACCTTAATGAGGGGCTCTTTAAACTTAGTGTGATGAACAATGATGTTGCAAATAGCAATAAAGCCGCAGGCTCTAGCACTGCTTCTATGTACATGATTGACTCTTCTTCCCTATGGCATTCCCGTCTAGGGCATGTTAACTTCCGATCCTTACAAAGGATGATAAAACTTGGGTTATTACCCAAGTGTTCCATAGATAACAAGACAAAATGTGAGGTATGTGTTGAGTCGAAATACTCAAGCCATCCACATAAATCTGTTGAAAAGTCTAATCAAGTACTTGGACTTATCCACAGCGATTTATGTGATTACAAAGCCACACCCACACGTGGAGGAAAGAACTATTATGTATCATTTATTGATGATTGCAGTAAATATTGTTATGTATACCTAATACATACCAAAGATGAAGCTTTGAATATGTTTAAGACATACAAGGCTGAAGTTGAAAACCAACTTGACAAAAGAATAAAAATTCTGAGATCCGATAGAGGAGGAGAATACGAGTCTAAGGACTTTGCAGAATTTTGTTCTCATCATGGCATAGTTCACCAAACAACAACTCCCTATACTCCACAACAAAATGGAGTAGCCGAAAGGAAAAACAGAACATTGAAGAACATGATTAATTCAATGTTGATTACTTCGGGAGCACCACATAGTTTGTGGGGTGAAGCATGCTTAACTGCAAATATGATACTTAATAGAATTCCTCATAAGAAAAGCGATAAATCTCCTTATGAACTATGGAAAGGAAAACTTCCTTCCTACAAAAGGATGAAAGTGTGGGGTTGCCTTGCAAAGGTTCAAGTACCTTTACCCAAAAGAACAAAACTTGGACCGAAGACCATTGATTGTGTATATCTTGGTCCGGCATGTAATAGTGCTGCTTATAGATTTTTGGTCTATAAGTCAAACAATGAAGATATCCACAACAACACAATTATGGAATCAATTGAGGCTGAATTCTTTGAACACATCTTTCCTTACAAGGATAAAGGGAAAGAAATCTCTAATCCAAGGAAGAGAGTATGTGAAGTAGATAACACCGATAGTGTTGAGAAACAAAATGAAGAGGGTACATCAAAGGCTCAAGAAGAAAACTTAGAGCCTAGAAGAAGTAAAAGGGGAAAGATTGCTAAAGACTTTGGACCCGACTTCATGACATTCGTTGTCGATGAAGAACCTCAATCCTATAAAGCCGCCATGGACTCATCGGAGGCACCTTATTGGAAAGAGGCTATTCAAGGTGAGATAGACTCCATTGTTCAGAATAACACATGGAGATTGGTAGACTTACCACCGGGTCACAAGGCAATTGGTCATAAATGGATCTTCAAGCGGAAACTAAGACCTGATGGTACTATAGAGAAATATAAAGCTC
Organism: Saussurea involucrata; assembly: GCA_033807775.1. Lineage (NCBI taxonomy): Eukaryota > Viridiplantae > Streptophyta > Magnoliopsida > Asterales > Asteraceae > Saussurea > Saussurea involucrata. The sequence continues at coordinate 13,659 of JAWVWS010000827.1, read as the reverse complement.
GATTAGTTGCCAAAGGTTACCGCCAAAAGGAAGGTCAAGATTTCTTTGACACCTATTCACCGGTAACACGAATCACGTCCATTAGGACATTGATGGCTATAGCAGCAATTCACAACCTACACATACATCAAATGGATGTGAAAACTGCTTTCTTAAATGGTGAATTAGATGAAGAAATTTATATGCAACAACCGGAAGGTTTTGTTGTAAAAGGTCAAGAGAATAAAGTATGCAAACTTGTGAAGTCTCTATATGGACTTAAACAAGCCCCAAAGCAATGGCATGAAAAGTTTGATAACACTCTTCTATCAAATGGTTTCCAAATTAATGAGTGTGACAAATGCGTATATGTGAAACAAAGCAAGAACACATGTGTCATAATATGTCTATATGTAGATGATATGCTAATCATGGGGACCAACTTGGATGTAATCAATCAAACCAAGAAGATGTTGCACTCCTCGTTTGATATAAAGGATCTTGGAGTAGCAGATGTAATTCTTGGGATAAAGATCCAAAGAGATCCTAACAGTTACATTCTGACTCAATCTCACTATGTTGAGAAAGTTCTTAGGAAATTTGGTCACTATGATGATAGACCGGTAGTCACTCCTTTTGATCCTTCAAGCCAACTTAAGAAGAATCAAGGAGAGAGTGTGTCTCAATTGAAATACACTCAAGTGCTTGGAAGTTTGATGTACATTATGAATTGTACGAGACCGGATCTAGCATATACCGTGAGTAGACTTAGTCGATACTCACATAACCCAAGTAAGGATTATTGGTATGCACTTATAAGAGTGCTTCGATATCTGAAGTACACAATGAACTATGGGTTATACTATACCAAATACCCTCCCGTGCTAGAAGGATATTGTGATGCAAACTGGATTTCCAATCTTTCTGAAAGTAAGTCCACAAGTGGCTATGTGTTTACACTTGGTGGTGCAGCCATATCTTGGAAATCTTCGAAGCACACCGTAAATACACGGTCAACCATGGAAGCCGAATTCGTAGCCTTAGATAAAGCTGCCGAAGAGGCAGAATGGCTTAAAAGCTTCCTAGAGGGTATTCCCTTGTGGCCTAAGCCTGTTACCGTCGTGTGCATACATTGTGATAGTATGGCTGCTCTTACAAGAGCAAAGAATCAAATTTATAACGGCAAATCGAGACATATCAGGCGTCGCCACAAAACAATACGAGACTTGCTGAAGAATGGAATCATTTCCATCGATTATGTAAAGTCAAAGGAAAATATCGCAGATCCTTTGACAAAAGGCCTTAATAGAGAACAAGTCTCTTATACATCGAGGGGAATGGGCTTAAAGCCAATCCAATGAGTTCTACTCGGCGGCAACCTAACCTAGCGAAATTGGAGATCCCATGGTCTAGGTTCAATAGGCAAACTAGTCGGGGACAACTCAAGAAGCAATTAAACAAATGTATGCCTATTCCTATGATGTTTTTCCTTTGTTTTCCGTTGATGATTTAAGGGTTGAATTCTTATTCTTAATAATACTGTTAGCTTATTGGTGGAACACTACGGAATGTTCTTGATCAGTATTACCTATATGAGATTGATGTGGGGTCGCATCTTTGAGGACGGAGATGGCTACGTCTTCTAAAATTCTCATGAAGAAGGATTGTTCACGACCGAAATGAACACAACGGTAAGAGTCAACTATGCATAAACATGATTTGTATGATATTCATTGACTAGACTTACTACAAAACGTGGTTAGTTCAAGACTCTTCGTCACTACCCACAAAGTAGGTCCGATGAATACTCACTAAGAACGGTTCAAGTCACCTAGACACCTTTTCTGATGCATTTCATGTTTATTTCCTGAATAAGAACAATAAATACTTTGAGAATATCTTATTTTCTATTCAAATGTGGGGTATTATTAGAGTTTGAATAGAAAATGTGGGGTATTGTTGGGATAATCTGTTACATATGAAAAGATGTGACTTTTCATATGAAAAGGTGTGACCTTTTATATGAAAAGGTGTGACTTTTCATGAAAAGGTGTGACTTTTCATTCACACCAACCGCCACCTTTTCATGAAAAGGTGTGACTTTTCATTGACACCGGTTGATCTTCTATAAATAGGAAGCATATGTAACAGATTACATAATACACAAACGCATACTCTCTCAAATTCTCTCAAAGTTCTTCATTATTCTTCAAGAAGGAAACATAGTTTGATTCGTCAGGTTCGAGAGTTCGATTCTTGAACGGGTTGTTGTATCCTCTAGATAGACGTCCAATCGATACCATACGAGGGACGAATTTCTGTCTAAGGACACTGCTTTGCAGGCCTCAATCCAACAAACGTTCTTCTTCAAATTTGTGATCAAGAAACTCGGGTTAGTCTTTTTCTCCTTGAAACTTTGTTTATGTATTTTCGTTTATATGTAAATTTCGTATATACATATCTATATAAATAAATTCAGTTTTCCATTTGATTCAAGATTGTGTGTTACGAATTTCAATTCGTGTATATAAGTTCTAACAATTAGAACACTTAGATATTCTAGGCATTCTATAAAACCTAGTGTTGTTATAGTGGATATTCTATATTATTCGGCTTATGTATATCTTCCATCTATCACGATGTTCTCTTAGGACAAACTAAGATAGAAATGTGGAAAACGGATGGGATATAAGATTGTGTTGCCCACTCGTAGGTTATGGTGTGACATTAAGTTTGAGATAGGACATGACTAAAGGGGAAATGTTTTTTGTTGCACCAAAATAGGTGGAACAAAAATGAGATAGACCGTTGTGTTCTGATATGTGCTACCACAAGAATTGTTGCCGAAAAACTGAGAGGTTACAATAGCATGTTGAAACTTAAGAGTTGTTTACCAAACGCTTACCCGGATAAATACATACCAAGTCATATTACCTTACAGGATGAATATGACAAGGACCAAGAATCTTACCCGGTAAGTGAGGGCGAAAACTCTTACCATGGTTGGTGCTTACCAGGAAAATTGTTACATACAAATGTACGATACTGTTTTGATGGACTAAAATTTTACCTGGTAAGTAAGTGATAATGTTGAATTTTACCGTTAAGTGTTTACCCGGATAAACATTTGGTACACAACCCCTTAAATTTAATGGATGAACAATTGTGGAACACAAGAACGCTAACAGTAAATCATTGAAATTTGATGACATATTATTAAGGTTAAAATCGTAATCTACGTCGTTCAAATTATGAATTCATTAAAAAAACAAACAACAATTTATCTTCATTCATATAGACACTTAATCACTACAATTGTCTTAATCCATTACCAATAGTTTTTACAAGAACACACACCGTTTTTAAAGCAATGAAAGCGGCTACGATCCCGTACAACGATCTCCCTATCAACAATCTCCGATATGATCTTCAAAGCCTCATGGCAATCTTCACAAACCCGAAGATTCTTCATGATCCTAATCGGCGTTCCATCCGCCGAATTGATCAAACCAAAAACGACCGCTAACTTTTCACTATGCCGAAATAAAAATCTTTCTTTCTCACTCTCTTCTACATCAAGAAGAACAACATTAGTATTTGGGACATACCCTCTTAACTTCATTTCCTTTAATAACTTTTCCCATTTTTGATTTATTTCTTTATTTTGATCGTGGGTCCCGTCTCCGGCCACAAACTCGTGGGTTACTCCGTTTATCGTAATTGAACTCGACCCGGGTGTCTTTTTCACCCCTTTCTCTCTCATCAACTTTCTCACTCTAGCCGCATCTTCCCACCTCTTAGCTTCGGCGTAAATGTTGGATAAAACGACATAATATCCATCGTTAAGTGGATCGAGTTCAAGAAGGTGTTCAATGGCTTCTTCGGCCATTTCAATGTTCTTGTGAACCCTACAACCACCAAGAAAAGCTCCCCACACGACCCCGTTTGGCTTAATGGGCATATTCATTATGAATTCGCGGGCTTTTTTGAGTAAGCCAGCCCGACTGAAAAGATCAACCATACAACCGTAATGTTCGATTCTTGGAAGTATGCCATAATCTTTAGTCATGCTGGCGAAAAACCGTTGACCCTCTTTCACCATTCCCGTATGGCTGCAAGCGTGTAGAAGTCCTATAAAAGTTACCCCATTAGGCTTTATTCGCATATGAATCATCTCTTGATACAACTTCAAAGCTTCTTCACCGTTTCCGTTGATGGCTAATCCTTGAATCATGGCTGACCATGAAACAATCGTTCGTTGCTCCATTCCATTGAAAACGCTACGAGCTGATTCTAGACAGCCACATTTGATGTACATATCAATCAAAGTGTTGGAAATACGTACGTTTGTTTTAAATCCGCTTTCGTTTGAGAAATCATGAATCCTTCGTCCTAAATCAAGTGCGCCGAGATCTGCACACGCTGCAACAACAGCCACCACCGTGACCTCATTGGGACGTAACCTTTGCTCTTCCATTTGCGTAAAAAGATCAACCGCCGCCTTCGGTTTTCCACACTGAACAAAACCCATGATCATAGATGTCCACGACCTCACGTTTCTCTCAGGCATTTTATCGAACAGTTCATACGCGTCATCCACCTTTCCTTTTTTCACCAACTGTGTAATCATAATGTTCCATGTAACAATATCTCGTTCAGACATTTTATCAAACAGTTGGTAGGCATCATCCGTCTCCCCACAAACTGCATACAAATGAACCATACTATTCTGCAAAAACAAATTCGATTGAAACCCAAGTTTCTCAATAAACCCATGAACAATCCTCCCGTCAAAACCATCCAAAACTTTCGTACAAGCTTTAAGAAGGAACGAAAAAGTAAAAGCATCTAAACAAACATCGTATTCACATAATCGACAAAATAACCGAATCGCAACAATTGGGTGATCACTTTCTGCAAAATCTTTCAAACAAGAATTCCATACAAGATTCTCTGGTTTGCCGGAGATCTGAATGAGTTTTCTGGCGTAGGGGAAGGTGGGAGTGAAGGCGCATACGGAGGCAACGAGGGAAAGTGGGAGGAGAGAAGGAGAGGTGTTGGTTTTGATAATGTGGGCATGAATTTGTTTGAGCTCAAATGGTGATTTGAAAGTGTAGAGAAGATCATTTGTAAGGGTTTGTTGTGTGGGTTTTAGAGGATTTGATTTGTGAGTTTCAGGAACAGGTAATGAAGACAAAGAAAGTAAAGATTGAGGCATTTGAGCTTCTGGTTGGAGGGTGGTGGTTGTTTTAGAATTTATAAGTTATCCGAGAGTGATGATATCAAATATGCTTCTAAAATATTATTTTTCACTTTTTAATTTCAAGCTAGATAAGCACTTGTGCCTGTGCGGCGCGTACTATTTCGAATCTGTAGCCAAGAACTCGAAAAAAAGTGAAAAAAAATCTTGTTTCATGTTCAGTTTTATTCTCCATCACACGATGTTAATTTGATGGTTCTATGAAATCGCATAATAGATATATAAAATTTAAGATCAATATGTCAAAAAAGTTTGAAAAATATTTGTTTGTTTATGGGGTCTTCAAACCCATAGCATTTGAGCTCGTTTTAAAGGTTTTGATGAGACGATCATAACAGTATAAATTAAGAAAAAAAGAAACATATTTGTTTGTTTAATGTATTTTAGTTTATATACGATTATGTATGTTAATATGATAAAATTGTAAAATAAAAAATAAAAAGAGAAGAAAAATATAAAGTAAATTAAATAACTAATATTAATGGTATAAAATGTAATTGAAAAATAAAAAATAATTTTATTTTTAATTATAATGTTAAACGGATGTTTTGAAGTTTGTAAACTTTAAATGATTTATTGAGATTTGTACTTCTTAAAAAATTCAAGAATAACCAAAAATATGATTTTGAAATGAATATAAAAAAAAGATGTAAAAATGAACAAGTTTAAAAAGAATCTCGATACCCTTCTTACATATTTATGAGTTTTACAATATTATTAATTTTAAAAAATATTCAATAAGAAACTTATTTTGAAATTATTGAGGAGAATATTATAATGACATAATTTTTAAAAAAATATATAATGTGTTTTATTTATTTTTAATATGATAAGGGTGTAAAATGAAAAATGAAAACATAAGAAATATACAATAAACTAATTCGTATATATTCATGATACCTAATAATATAACTACATAAAAAAATTCAATATTGAGTTCATTTTAAAGATATTGACGAGACGATTACAATGGTATAATTTGAAAAAAAATGTATTTTAATGCATATTAGTTTATATAAGCTTATTTATGTTAATATTATAAGGATCGGAAAAAAAAAATGAAAAGGGACTAAAAATAAACTAAATAACTAAATATAAGGGTATTCAATGTAATTTATAAATTAAAAAAATGTTGAATTAGGAAAGATTCACGGAAAGTGGTTGTGAAGTTGAAGGAAGTGTGCTTTAGGCATCGTTTGGCAAAAAAAGCTAGCCTATAAGCTAGCTTTTTTTTTCTTGGTACATGTTAGATTACAATAAGTTAGCTTTTTGAAACGCTATTTGGAGTAGCTTTTCAGTAGCTTTTTGTAAATATTACAATACTGTCTTCATTAATATCAATTATTATTTATTAACTATTATTATAAATAAATATTAATTTTTTAAATTTAATTATTATTAGTTAATAAATATTAACTGAAAGTTATTAAATTAAAGAGTAAACTACAATTTTCGTCCTGGTGTATACCAAAAACCATGAAAGTGGGACCTAAACTTCAAAAAGTGCAATTTTCGTCCCTGGTGTTCTTATTTTGCTATGAAAGTAGTCCCAAGCTCTAACGCCGTCTAACAAATGGCCGTTTAAGGCCTTATGTGCATCACACGTGATGGGCAATTTGGTCATTTCCCTTTTTCCCTCTCATTTAAACGCCCTTTCATTGATCCATACTTGTTTCAAGAAACCCTCCATTTTGGTCCTTAACACATATCTCCATTAACACACACTGAGCTTCAATCTGAGCTTCAAATCTGAGCAAAAATCTAAGCAAACCTGAGCTTCATCTTGTTAATGCAACTTTACTTCCATGTCTTCTCATACGTGGGTGATCAGAAAGGAGCAAGGGATGACCTTTATCCCGAACTGGTTTATGGTATGTCTCTGTTTTTCATAAAATCCTTCCTTTGAGTTGTAAACATGTCATCTTCATCGAGCTGTTTATTTAAGTCAAACATTTAAGTTGTAAACATGTTAATGATCGATTTTTTTCCTTCTACAGATCACTATCCTATCCTAATAACAATGAGGATAAACCATGGAGGTGTTTTCACAAAGTTCCCTGGTAGAAGATACATCCATGGTAAGACTTCATTTGTGGACTTGATTGACACTGATTTGTTATCAGTCCATGAGATTGATGCTATGATGTTAGAGTTAGGGTACCAAGCAAATGAGAAAATGTATTACCATTTCTTGACTCCAGGAAGTGACATGGATTTTGGGTTAGAAGCCTTAGGGAATGATAGTGATGTGCTGAAACTTTTGAATTTGTTCCTAAGGTAAAATTTGTAGATGTATTTATAGAGCATTGGAAAACACTAGTTGATACATACAACTCACCACCATATGCTAGAAAAATGGAGATAGAGGAACTTGATGAACCTGGAAATCAATATGGATCAAAGAAAAAACTTGTTAAGAAGACATGCAAGAAAAAACTGTTTCTTGAGTGGATTGACAATAAAGGTGAGGCATCTAATATAGATAAAGAGAGAGTTGTGGATAAAAACAGAGGCTTTGACTTAAATAAACAGGTTGATATGGATAGGCCACTTGATGTGAGTGACATGTTGTATGAACAAGGGAATGATATGGATATCCCATTTGACCTTAACTTATTGTTTAATGAACCCGAGGTGAATGGAATTGACAAGGGAAAGGGGGTTAAGAAGGGAGATGCAATTGACAAGGGAAAGGGGGTTGATCCATTTGAAGTATTTGATGAATTTGATCCATATTTTGTCATGGATTATTTGTCACAACCTGAGATGGCAAAGGGCAGTGACATGCAACCTGATATGGGCAGTGGCATACATGTGGAGTGCAGTGGCATACAAGCTGATAATGAAGGAGATGATGATAGTGTAGATGAGGATTATGTTGATGATGAGAATAGGATAGAAGAGGATGATATTGACAAGGATGACTTTGTTGATGGCAATGTAGAGTGGATTGGAGGAGTTGATAAAACAGTTGAGGATAGTGAAGCAGATTTGTTTGATTGGGCACTAGTGCTTAACTCTGATCAATTTTCAAGTGGAGAAGAGATGGAAGGATCTGTTGGGCCCAAGTTGAAGAAACCACATGACAAAAACAGCTTATTTTATTTGGGGCAAACATTTGGTAGCAAAACAGAGGTCATTCAGAATATTAAGGACCATTCTGTTGAGAGTAGAAGAGATTTAGTGTTGGTGAAAAATGATCTCAAAAGGGTGAGGGCCATATACAGGGGAGTGTTACCACAGTTCAACGATTTTGGTGGGACAAGTGGGCCTGGTGGGCCAAGTGGGACACTTAAAGGAAGAAAACCCAAGATTACAAAGGGCAGTGGTCTAAGATGTCCATGGGCTTTGCTCATCTCAACAGATGGAAACCTAGAGACTTGGACAGTGAAAACCTATGTTCCCACACACAACTGCCTCCAATGCAGGGACATCTCTCTGGCCACAACAACTTTTCTCTCTAAGAAGATTACAGAGAACATACTTTCTAATCCCACCATTCCAATACTAGCTCTTCAAACACAGTTGCAGCAGAAGTATGAGATTATTGTCTCAATGATGAAAGCAATGAGGGCAAAAACCATGGCATCTCAGAAGATTTAGGGAGATTTTGAAGCACAGTTCAGTAATCTTAGAGATTACATACAAGAGTTGAAAAGATGTAATTCAGGAACTACTGTCAAGTTAGATGTTGAGGATGAACCAAACCCAAGTGTGAGTACAAGGAAGTTCAGACGGATCTATGTTTGTTTGGGGCCATTGAAACAGGGGTTTAAGGCTGGGAAGAGAGACTTATTAGGTCTTAATGGTACTTTTTTGAAGGGTCCTTTTCCAGGACGGGTGTTGAGAGTTGTGGGTATTGACTCCAACGGTGGCATATACCCACTAGCATATGGGATTGTAGAAGCTGAGACAATGGCATCATGGACCTGGTTCTTAGAGTATCTTGGAGAGGATCTTGATCTGTGTACAAGATCAAACTTCACATTCATAACAGATAGACAAAAGGTTAGTTTTCCAACCACCTTACTTTTAGTGTGTATACTAATTGATGTGTATACTAATTGATGTTTGTGACAGGGACTACTTCCAGCCATTGCAAAGGTTTTTCCATGTGCAGAACATAGATTCTGCCTTAGACATATACATGACAACATGAAGCAACATTGGAAGGGGAAAGCATACAAGGACCATCTTTGGCAATGTGCAACTGCAACAACTGTTCTCCAATTTCAACATGCAATGGAACAACTTAGAATGTTCAATCAAGCTTGTTATGATTGGTTGAAGCTCGTCTCACCTCAATCATGGTCTAGGTCCCATTTCACAGGTTAGTTGAACTTACTTTCACTCAGTCTGTGTTACCTTTAGTTACCTCAACAAACTGTCTCATTTCACAGGTCAGGTTAGTTTAACTTTCAATATTATTTTGTGCAATTCAGGTAGGTGTCATTCTGATGTACTTCTCAACAATATGTGTGAAGTCTTCAACAGGCAGATTATTGAGGGTAGGGATAAGCCAATAATTTCATGTTTGGAGTATATTAGGCATTACTTAATGAAGAGGATAGTGCATGTGTTGAAAGTCATTGATAAGACTCAAGGACCACTCACTCCAACAGCAAGCAAAGCACTGGAAAAGAACAAGAGTGAAGCAACTAAATACAAAGTATTTTGGAATGGTGGAGACAGGTATGAGGTTTGTGGTCCTTGGAATGATCAAGTGGTAGTTGATGTGAGGGCAAAGACTTGTACATGTAGGAGGTGGGAACTGACTTGCATCCCTTGTAAGCATGCTGTAGCAACTAATTGGAACATGGCTTTGAATGGAGCAAATGTTGATTTGCCTGAGAAATGGGTTGATGAAAGTCTTTGGCTTGACACCTAGAAAGACATGTACAGATTCAAGATTGAACCCATCAATGGCAAAGCATATTGGGACAAGTTTGATTGCCAAACAACACTTACTGCACCAAACTATCATAAACAAATTGGGAGGCCCAAAAAGAAAAGAAAGAGGGGTCAACATGAAGAGAGCACTGGAGATGGGAAAGCAACCAAATTAAGCAGGATTGGGAAGACTGTGACTTGTGCAAAGTGCAGGAAGGAAGGGCATAACTCAAGGACATGCAAAGGTGGATAGATGTGAAGTGATAATGTATTTTGGTACTGTATTTTGGTAATGTATGTATGTTGGTACTGTGTTTGGTAAGTTGGATGAAACAGTAGCTATGGTTAGGTAAACATTTTCTGTGTGTTTGGTAATTTAAGAGAAAATGAATGTATTTTGGTATTATATTAGGTATGGTTTGGATGAAACAATAGCTATTATAACTTGTATGAATGTATATTCTGTGTTTTGGTAATGTATTTGGTTTTAAATGGGCAATCAAAGCTACTGTGTTGTCTTTAATGAAATGCACACATTCAACATCACAAACAGGGTTTATGAAAGAAATAAGTTTTTCATTGAAACTTTTGAACCATTACAAGGCTTACAACCATTACAAGGCTTACAACCATTACAACCATCTACATTGGATTAGGTCAACTAAAAAGTACAAAAATAAAGAAAACCCAACTGAGAACCAATAAAACCTTCAAAATCTTGATTTCCTTTTCTTTTGCGTTGAGGGAAGCTTCAACACTGTTCTTTGATCTTAGCAAACCAGGGATTACCTCCATAGCTCGTTGACACAACTGTTGATCGTACCAAGCAAAGAAATCGCATTTGATCTTATATTTTTTTCATTATATAATTAAATATTGTAATTGATAGTTTTTGAAGATGTCCTTTTTGGTCATTTTGCATGTTATAAGCTAGTTTATGTCAAACATGACTTCTTCATCAGTTAGCTTATCAGCTACCAACTAACTTATGAGTCAACAGCTAGCTTATCAGCTAGTTTGCCAAACATAGCCTAAAAGGGTTGTACGCACCGCTATTATCTTAAAAGTTCAAAATAACCGTAATACAATTTTAATATAATAGTATAGATATAGATATTATCATTGATTGATGAATAAAAATTATTTATTTTTCATAAGTAATTTTGGAAAAAACTTCATACTTTCTCCAATGGAGAAAGTCTTTGGAAATTAGATGGAGTAAAAAACTTTATTTTGGAGAATTTAATGGAGATGTTCTTATTAATTTTATAGGGTTGTCTTAATTGATAATAAAACTCAAGTTTTTTAATATTCTTTTCAGAGGTTATCGATTCGAGTCCTACAAAATGATTGGGGTTTTTCTGATTGTTCTCTAGGGCCCTTGAGGTTAGTTAAGGTGCACGTAAGTAAGACATTGTTTGTCAAAAAAAAATTAGCTTATAAACTACCTTTTTTGTACATGTTCGGATGGACATAAGCTAGCTTATTGATAAGCTACTTGGAGTAGCATTTGAGAAGATTTTTATAACCTTTTCCAATTATGCCCTCATTAGTATTTATTATTATTTATTAACTATTAATTATAAATAAATATTAATTATTAAAATTTAACTATTATTAATTAACATTAACTAAAAATTATTAATTAAGTTTTAATTATACATTGATATTAATTTTTAAATATTTAGAGCATATAAATTATTCTTATATATTTTCTTAATATTAATCAATATAGTGTGATTATCAAATACTATTATTTTTTTAATTATTATTCGATTATTTATTCATATTATATGTAACAGTTATTTAAAATCATATGTTAATATATATTTTTTCTAAAATTTGTTTAACCAAATTCAAAATTTATAGTATATATAATAATAGATTTAAGTTCTTTTAACACAATATATTATTTATTATTTCTTTAATACCTTGTTTGTATTCATTTATTATTATACTGTTAAATTTTGTTTTAATTAAATAAGATATTCTTTTTGGTTATTTTACATGTTTATAAGCTAGTTTTTGCTAAACATGACTTGTTCATCAGCTAGCTTATCAACTATCAAGTAGCTTATAAATTATCCAACTAAGCTATCAGCTATTTTGCCAAACATAACCTTGGTCCGAACATGTTTGGTTAAAAAAATACCAAGGGCCACATTGGAAATGAAGAAAAAGTTTATATTAACGTGTCTGGTGCGTACAAGATTCGGTCCTGTTTTTTTTTGTTTTTTTTTTTAAATTTTAGCAAAGAAATGATAAGACCTTAACATTTGTAGTGATAAATTTGACCGGACCTTAACATACTTGTTATGGCTTGATCATAATTCATACATATTAAAATTGATTTGTTTGGTCTAACTTTTTTTTAGTTTTGTTTCCTTTGTTTATGGGTATTTCAATATGTTATTGTTGAAATTGGAAGTGATGTGTGTTATACTCAATCATGATTTTATGTGCACTTAAAAATTCGAGTTTCGTCTTTCAAGTATGTTGGTTGTCTAAATTCAAATTTTTGTATGATTGATGGTTCAGATATTTGTTTGTTATATATTGTATCCGTACATTGAATATTTGATTCAACCGCTTTCTTTCTCTGGGACAAGTGTTCAAGGGTAAAATAAGGAGCACGGGATTAAGAGTGTCCTCATATCTAATAGATTTGTTTATTGTTGTTATGAAACAAGTATTGGAAAAAAGTATGGTTTAAAACAATTGTCTTTGTGCATCTCTATGTACTAGTAATATGCCCGCACGATGCGGCGGGGTGTATCTTAATTTAAAACTGATAACTTAAAAATTAACATGTCAATCATATTTCCATTTTTTATCCATACTGAAGTTAGTTGTATACCTGTACAATATAGCTAGTGATAAATTTTGAATAAATGAAGTTATAAAAATACCAAATCTAGTAATGTACCCGAGCGCGATGCTGCGCAAAACGTTTTGATTTTAAAGTGGTGAGCCTGAAACGACAATCGTTCAATGTTTTGTTTTATTCTCGATGCTAAGTTTTATAGTTTGTTGTGTTTTTATATCGCAAATCTGATGATATAAATTTAAAGTTAATATGATCGATTGATCAAAAATTTTGAAATACAATAGTTTGATAATAGTGTTTTTTAACCCATATCATTTGTTGCTCTTAGCTTCTTTTAAATACTAACTTATGCATTGGTGGTTTGCAGTTTTTGTAACTTGTAATCTATATCTATATCTATATAAAAACAAAAACCAAGGGTATGACTTGGCACCCTCTCAAGCGAGAACTCACCCCTTTCTGATCTCTCCTTCGTCCGGGTTTTTTTACCCTCCTCCTCCGCCCCGCCCTAAATCCCCCTCGCCCCGCTCCAAATCCCTCCTTCACCAGGGTTCTTTACCCTAAATCTCCCCTTCACCCACCGGTGACCACCAATCGAAACCCTAAATCCCCCCTTCACCCTCTCTGTTCAAATCTCCTCCACCCACCAGCGAACACCAGGCACCGCCCAACACCGCCGACAACCGCCCTTCTGCCTCCACCC
>JAWVWS010000826.1:0-66000 GCA_033807775.1 Saussurea involucrata | reverse complement strand
CCCAAATCTTATCCCTTACGCTTCCCCATGCCCATGCCTACATCACCCCTACAATCCTAGGTGTCAGAGACTTTGACCCTTCCTTTTTCATGAAAACCCGTTTCAGCCTCACACCCCGAAACATCATTATCACCATTTCAAATTTATTTACTTTATTTAAACTGTTCCCTTTTCTCTCCCACCCTTATAAAAACCCATCTTCCTCACCATTTCGTTTCTCTCAAACCTGCAACCTCTCGAACCCCTCTCATCCTTTCTTCTCCATTATCTTACTTCCAACTCCCACTCTCGACCTCATCTCACTCAATGGCATCTTCCAGAAATGCAACTCCCACACGGTTTGAAGATCTCAAGTTCAACCCATGCAATCACGTCGCTCGTTTCGAATCAGATCCATCTCATCCCGAGTTCTTCACGATAGCTAAGTTTCTCACTCGCTCCCCTCTCCTTCATGCTTTTTCTTGCAACCCCAAGATGAGCAAAATGCTCATTGGGAACTTTTGGTTAACCTGTGTGTACGATCCTTCAAACGAAGCCATTCACGCCTCCATTCTTACCAACGAAGAAGGTGATCACGACCTTACGTTTGGGGTCGACGATGTTTGCCTCGCCCTAAAGATTGACGCTTTTCCGGCCTACAAAGACATGTATGTGGAAACCATACATGAAGATGTTATTCAAGCAACCGGCTATGTGATCGACTCCTCCTCCAAAAGTTCTAAAGGCCCCGGTACTCTTCTCCATAGCAAAATGGGAGGCATATGGAACTTCTTCTTTGCCCATGTTATTCACTGCCTCTCTCGCAAAACTAGTGGGCATGATCAATCACCGTCATACATCACAAAGCTCGCCCATGCCCTTATCTTTCAAAGAAAAGCCGACTTCGCCCAATACTTCTTTTCTGAACTTGTCGAGGTAATCAAGCATCCCAAGAAGTGTTACGTTGCCTATCCACGGTTCATCTCGATGATCATTCAGCACAAGCTCAACAAGGCTTTAGAGACGGATCGAAAATCTCAAGCTCCCCGATTCACCTATGATTGGTCTTCCCTAGTTGTCGGTCTCAAAACACTAAATGTGGGACCTCTCGCCACCGACAACCCATTAAGACAAGGTATGATTTCTCTCGCTCTCTCTCCCGATCTACATTGGGGCGATGCGGAAATTCCTGGATTTAAACACCCGGAAGTTCCTGAAGCACCCCATGCTGTAGTGGCCTCATCCTTCCTTACTCGAGTAAAGTCGGGCGGCGCGAAAAAGAAACAACGTACGGCCCCCGACACCTCCGCACCCGCTTCTAGAACTATGCCACCGAGAGATCCCTCGGAGGCTTCCCCGGTTCAATCCCCTTCTCATAAGCGGAGGCACTCGTCTTCCCCTTCGAGATCTCTTTCAAAGAGGTCTCGGAAACCATCGGCCCCACCGACTAATCCAACTGTCGATTCTCGAAAATCGCCAGTTGTTGAACTTCAACCCTCCGGGCCAAGGGAATCCGCCATTAACCCCACCGACTCCTCTGTTGCCTCTCAAAAGGTTTCAGTTGTACAATTGGAGGAACCTCAACCTACCTCCCCACTCGATTCTTTGGGTGGTGGAGATGACCTCGAGGTCTCTCCCCTCGAGGGTACTGATTTTTCACTTCACGACTTTCCACCCGATCTCTATGAGATCGATGATGAAGCACAACTCGCCTTGAGTCCCCCCCCCCATTAACTCCACCCCCACATGATTTCTTTGATTTTCTTTTAGCGGACACTGGTTCTCCCCGAACCATCCCGTCCACCGAAGAGAATCCCACCGAGTCTCCCTCGCCGAAGAACCAATCCACACCACCGATCGTATCCCCACACCGATCACTCACCCCACACCGATCACCTACACCCCACCGATTACCTACACCCCGAAGGTCTCCCACACCGACACGTCAGGGTTCTCCTCACCAAAATCCTCCTCCACCGAGAATCCTCTATACCGATGACATGTCAACTTACCTCCCAAATCTCATCACCGAAGCAAATCCCCAACGCCTCCGATTTTCTTTCCCAGAAATCGGTGGTCAGACCTCTTCAAACATTGGCCGCCCCTCTGCCTTTATTCAATCCACCATTCCGTTGATCTCCCAAGCAAACTCTAGAATAACCATGCTCGAGTCTCAGTTGCCACGAATTCTTCTCGATGCCATTACCGATGCCATGCGACCTATAAATGATACAGTCTCTTCCCTATCTTCAAAAGTGGAGTCTTTCTTAAAATTCTCCACCGACACTACCAACACCGAGCAATCCCAATGGGAGATGGACTTGGGTGATTTCTCCTTGGTTCCCGATACCACCACTAAAAGCTTGGCTTCTCTGCACTCAAAGTTTGGCAAAGTGTTTCATGAATTGGGTTTTAAGCTTCCGGCTGTTGCTGAGGGGGAGAAAACTACTGCTTGACCGAAATTGCCATACATCAAGAGATCTACCAGCAACAAGACTCCACCGAAAACCTCTCCGACATCACCGAAATCACCTAAATCTTCACCGACATATACAGGGACCACCGAATCAGTCTCTTCACCGATCAAGTCCCCATCGGCCGTGGAAATTAATGCATCAACTAATGGGGGAGCAATCCAGCAAAGCTCCCAAAGACAAAGGGAAGAAAGTTATTTCGGCCGAAGACTTGGCAAAAGAAGAAAAGAAGAAAAAGGATTTGGCTAAGTATGGGGCTCGACCTGAAGGTGCTGAAACTCTTAAACTCAAGCCTCCATCCCAAGAAACCACCACCGATCTCGGTCTTTCTCCTCAGGAACTTGAGGAAGCTAAACTTGCTCAAATTGCTTTAGATAAATCTAAAGCCCTCTCTATGAAAGCTGCCGAAGAAGAAGCCGCTAAAACAAAATCCACCGATGCCATTGAAATCCAGAAATTGGTACTAAGTGCCATTGAAGAAGAAAAGAATGACGAAATAAGTTGGTATAAGAAGACCATGCACCACCGAAGTAGCAGAGCCCAAATCTCAAATGTTAAAATTGCTACTTCCAAAGTCAACCCGAAGGATATCAGGCTGATCGTCAACAGAGATGATGGTTCGCTGAAAAGTTTAACAAATGCTCATCTCAAAAATCTCGGCCTCACCGAATGGTATGAGATCTCTAAACATCTAGTCAAAAGTGAAAACCCGAAGAAAGACACTTTTATCAAATGCATTGAAGGTTTGATGGAAAAGGATGAAGGAGATCAAAAGAAAACACAACATCATCCTTTCCTCCGATGAAAGGGTGAAACTTTAATCAATGAAAGAAGAAATTCGCCTTCCCATAGTCAAGAATCCTACCGACAAGGTGTTTAAAGAAATGGCAACGGAAGGGAAGATTCCAAATGTGAGCAACTTAAATCTTTCCCTTCCTACTTCGGTGCCATATCCTACTACGACTTTGAGCCTCTCACCGGTTCCCGGGCTGTTCTTCAATGATGGTTACGGTCGTCGTGCTTTCTTCAGATTTGCTCAAATTGCCATAGCCGACACCCTGTTTCTTCAAGGCATCACCAACCTATTTCCAAACATTCCCGAAGCTCAACCTTTCTTCAGAAATGTGTTGGAAGAAATCAAGCGCAGACAATCTTCCAAGAAGTAGGTTCTCTCTCTCAATGGTGCTTGTAAAAGTCTGTTTCTCTTCTTACGTTTGTACGAGAAAACTTATCTAAATACAAATACCTTTCTATTTGAATTTTTTTTTGGTACATAACCTTACTTATATTTACGTGTAAATACTGTACATAGTATACATACTCATACAAAAGAAAAGGACCAAAAAGAACAAAAAGAATGGTCTATGTGAAAAGAACCCAAAAAGAGTAAAAAGGGTCAAAATGCATTTTACCTTTTCAATACTCTTAAATATTCTAAAGAAAGGAGCTCAAATTCAAATAGGGGGAGATTGTTGGGTCACCAAAGATTTGAAATTGACTCACCGATGTTTTCCCTAAAAATCCTACTTTGAATATTTTAGTTTAGTTCTTTACATGACTTGTACAAAATAGCAAATGTTCGGTGAAGTCGAAGATCAACCGAAACCAAGCTTGAAGACTCTCTACTTGTGGAAAATAGAAGACTCTTCTCAACAAACAAACAAGTCATTGTCCACCGAATTTATCCTCACAATTCGGTGGACATTCTCTCCACCGATGTTCCATCAAAATTCGGTGGACTTCCTCCCACCGAAGTTGTTTTCAGAAATCGGTGGACCACAACCCACCGATGAGGACTCTCAAATCGGTGGGAACTATGTGTTATCAAAATAAGTGATTTTCTCTTTACAGATTGTTTCAAGTTCCAAGGTCAATTGTATCGGTGGAACCTCATCGGTGCAAATGTTTTGGGATATTCCAAGAAGATCATTTATTATGGGACAATATCCTTTGCCAGATAAAAATGACTATTTGTCCTTTTATCCATTATCAGTTCAAGTCCCTGTCAACAGCATGGGTTCTATTCCTAGAATCTAGTAAAAGGTGATATGGACATCTCAGCTTTTCAGAAGTCAACATCCTCAGCAAATATGGTGATGACAAGTGTCCCAAGCATTTAATGCTCAGTACACTCCATCCCACTATAAAAGGAAGAAGACCTCCCCATGCATTACTACGCTTTCTGGATTTCTCTCAGTGCAAGATTTTCATATTGCTTGATAACTTTATAGCTTTGCTCTTAGTGTTCTCTGCTGTTTTGTTTAGTATACTTTGTGAAAGATTGTTAGAATAGTTTATCTGTTCTTTTCCGCAACAGTCTTTAAGTTTCTTTGTGTAATTCTAGTTGAAAGATTTTCAATAAAAGAATTAAAATTGTGAAAATTTTGAGTATTGTATTCAACCCCCCCCCCCCCCCCCCTTCTACAATACTTGTTAAGCCATCTGGGACTAACACTTAGTCTTTTTGGAAGAGTCACTTAGGAGAGCTCTTTATATCTGTGATGACAGACTTCCTCTGCAGCTTAGTCTGCTCATAGTTGAAGAGAGTTCCATAAAGAGAAGCGAGAGGCATATGATCAAGATCCTTGGTTGTCTTTATACAAGTACAAATGTTTTCCCAAAAATCAGGAAGACAGTTCATAAACTTGCACAAGATTTCCTCATTGTCATACACTCTACCTAACAGCTTTAAGTCATTAAGAAGACTGTTAAAGCGGTTATAGTAGTTTGTTGGTCCCGAAGGCCTATACAAGTTTGTAGAAAGGGGGGTTGAATACAAACACACAGATTTTACTTTTCTAAATTGTTTATTGATAAATCATTAACAATTTACAGCTTGTTGCGGAAACAAGATTAAGGATAAACCTAAATCTAAACAAGTTGGAACACTAAGGTTTCTTGCACTAAGAGAGATAAGGAAATTACTAATAATAACCTATCTTGAGATAAGAGATTGAACTTGTCCAGAGTTAGCAAGTTACTTCAAATGAAGTGGGTTCATCTCTTTATATACTGCATGCATTTAATGCAAGTCAGTATACACTTTACACGTGTCATCAGCTGGTTGGTTGCATGTCATTGACCTTGGTTGACAACCTTAGTAGCCGCATGGATGAACAGTGTAGTATCAGAGTGGTTGTACGATTTCAGACAGTCGGAGGTTCTTTTCTGACATTTCGTACGGAGTCGTGCAAGGGAGGTTAAGACAAAAGTACTTTGTACGGAGGACTTTATGATCAGCTTTCGTTGATTCAGCGATCTATCATTTCATATCAGCGAATGATAGAGTTTAGCGATAGCTGAAGTCTTGTACTTGATACTTCACGTTGAGTGGACAAATCTGAGTCTTCGCTGATCCGCATCAGTTCATTAGGAGACTTGTCGCTGGTTCTTGAGCTTGATCTTCGACTTCAGCGTAGAACCTTTGTTGACGTGAAACTTGTCTTCAGGGATCATAAGTAAACAACTAACTTATCAGCGATCATCATAATGACTGAACAGACTCAGAGCATTTATGGCGAACAGTTTCGCTGAATGTTTAACTTAAAGAGCGAGAGTTCCTATCAGCGGTACTGGAAGATCTTAGTACTTATCAGCGATAGTGAAACTCTGATACATATTGTTTACTTACAATTTTCACTAAGTATATAAGAGAGGGTCATTATCAAATCACTGAGGGTTTGGATCAACAATCTCCCCCTATTTGATTATGACATAGCAACAAAGAAAATTGCTATTAAATGAAAACATAAGGATAAAAAGAACTCATAAAATATTTGTCCCTTTTACTGTTTTCTGGGATCTTTTCAGTACTGATGGGGTAAAGTACATTCGCTGAAATCTTTCTTTAAAACTTTGAATCGGGATACAAAGAGAAATGAAAAGATTACAAGTACAAGCGAAATAAATTACAAGTACAAAAGGATAACTGATAAAATAGATGAAAGAGGCGATCCTATCAGCTTACAAAGGTTCTTCCTTAATGAGAAGTTCATCAAGGGTCATTGATGTGGTGGGAATCATCCAGTCAGGAACGGTTACACCTTGTTTTCTTTTGATCAGCGCTTCTTCAAAAATCAAGGGTTTCAGATGTCGTGCCTGAGGGTCATTTCTGAAGTCACACCAGTAGATGAGATCTTTGAGCTGTTCGATTGGAGTGATTGGAAGCTCAGCGATCCGTTGAAAACGCTTTCCACCATCGTAGTCATGAAAAAATATCCCGTAGGGTTCGCTTATGACTTTGCCAGGGATGAAAGTCTCACCAGGAGGAAGAGATGTGTCAAGCATGGAAAGATCAGGATCAGGACCAAGGACTTCAGCAAGTGAAAAACCAATACCTGTTTCATTTCGAATGACAGGGCCATCAATTGAAGATATAGATTTCTTCTTCTTCTTCGCTGAGGCCTTTCTTTTCTGACTTTCGAGAGGAGGAGGAGGAGGAATATCCACACAGGAGTAGACTAAGTCGATTTGTTTGTTGATCAGCTTTTCAACATGTTCCTTGTATTTCGACTTGGACTTCTGGATGGCTAACCTGATCTCCAACCATTCAGAGAGACCATACTTCGTTATGGCTTCTGCATAGAATTTTTCGGACTTCTTATCTTCTCTGAATATCTCGATTTCAGTGATTGAAACAAGGGTTGTTCTTCCAGAGATGAATACCTTGTTGATTTTGGCAGGAGAGTCTCTGTAGTTGACCTTTTCTTTGCACCAGGCTAAAGTTGACTAAGACACAGTTCTCTTTTCTTCAGTTATCTTCTTGGCGTTTTCCCAGAGCTGACGTTGAACATCACTGGGAACTCTTTTCAGCTTGGGGTCTTTTATTGAACGTTTAGAAAGCTGGATGGCGTATTCTCTGTCTTTTTCTTCAGCTTCTTTTCTTTCAGCTATTAGACGTTCAGCTCTGAGATGTTCCTTGTATTCCTTTTTGGAAATTCTGAACTTTGGAGGAACTGAAGGAAGTTGATCACGCCTCATAATGATTCGTTGATCCTCGAATCGCTTTATTATCTCCTCTCTTCTTTTCTGATCCTCTTCACTTAGCTTTTGAGGAGCTAAGGAAGGTCTGCCTCTGTGCGAGAGTAGTTGTTCTTCTGGTTCATCAGTCTCAGAGATTAAATCTAAGACTGGGATTATTTCTTCAGCAGCAGCTGGTATTTTTGGTGAAGTCGCAGTTGTGGAGCCTTCAGCGATATCCTCAAACAGGGGAGAGGACTAGCTGAAACACAGCGATCTTACGAGTAAGAACTTGGGTAGAATCAGATAGAGAGAATTGGTTCAAGTGTATAGGCTTGGGTAGTAGAACTGATAGGTATGATAGAGGATGGATGGAGTGAGAGATGTTTAGCATACCTGACAAACCGGCTTTTCAAGCAAGATCATCAGATTGTCATCTTCAGCGACGCTTTTGCCTTTGCCTTTCTCAGCTCCAGAGGCTGAGGGCTTTGTCTTTGTCCGCTCCCCTGAAGGTTCATTTATCGAGATTCCCTTAATAGCTTTGATCTTTTGAGAAGGTTTGACGATAAAGAAGTCATCGTCATCTTCGTCATCATCATCATCATTCTTTGGAGAAGAAGATGGTTCATCATCAGGGATGTCGACGGCTTCATTATCTTCTGCTTCGGATTCAGTTTTCTCAGCTTCTTCGAGTTGCTCCCCCTCAGATACAGAGGCGAGCTTCTCGGTTTCCTCAGGGTTTTCATCTCCCTGAGGTCCAGCGGTGGTTTCTTCAGCATCCGTCTTCTCTCCCTTGATAGATTCATCATGGGAAAGGTCTTCAGCGCTCTTGGCGAGATCTTCAGCGCTCTTCTCCTCCCCTTTTTCATGATGACTGGGGGAGGAATGGCTAGATTCAGCAGCGTTGGTAGGTTCTCTGTCTTCTTGGCCAGAGAGACCTACACAAACTTCAATCTTTGCTAATCTGTCTTCAAGGCCAGAAATAGCAGGATTGATCTTCCCGAGCTCAATGCGATATGCCGCTGTAAAATGTTCAGATTCAGGGACAGGGGCAGGAGCAGGAGTATTCACCTTGTGCAGCAGCTGTTCGATCATAGTCTTCATCGAACCAACGCCAGTCTTTACAGAGCTTAAGTCAGTCGTCAGAGTATTGACATTTGTCTTCACAGCAGACATATCTCCCTCTAGTGTTCCAACCGATGTCTTCAGCGTTGTAAATTCGCTGGACATGGACGAAACTGAGTTTTTTAGAGAGGTGTAGTCTGTGTAGATATCAGCGAGCACCTTGGCGAAGTCGCTGAGAGTTTTATCAACTTGCTTCATGTCATCTGTGGAAGCCTTCTTCTCCACCACTGTTGTCAGCTTGTTCAGATTCTCTCCAGCGTTTGTTACAGCTGTAGAGTTATTGGAGAGAGTAGTGGTGAGACCTGTCAGCTTTGTCTCCACGGACTTCAGAGAGGCGTTGATATCTCCCAAATTAGGACCTGTAACATATAAAAACTTGTGAACAGAGGAAAGCTCAGAAGTTTGGGGTTTAGTCACAGTGTTTATGGGTTGTTGTTTACCTGCAGGAGGATTGGTGAATTCATCGAAATCACGGGTTCCTGAGTAAAGTTCCATGTCATCTTCAAAAGTGCCCATGGATTTTTCTGCAGGTCCTGTCTTCATCATTCCTGGAGAATCAGCTTTATGTTCCGAGGAAATGATGGCAGCTCCAGTTAGATCTGGAGTAGAGACCAAATGAGTGGAGGGAGGAGCGAAGGATAAGAGTGGGGGTTGGGTTATGAGTTCAGCGTTGGATTCGCTGACAATCACTCCATCAGTCTTTTAAGAGACTGAAGGAGGTTGGGTAGGTTCCAAGTTTGTAACCTCAGCGTTTAGAGACGCTGAAGTTTGGATAAAAGGGATGGCTTGTTCAGGTGTGGCAGAGCGTACCATTGAACGTTCCTTCAGCTCTGCAGAAAGAGCTGAGGAGTCTTCAGCATGAGATTGTTGGGGTTGCTCCTTTGTTTTCTTGATCCTTTTAGAATCAAGTGGGGTAGATGAATGTTTCCTTTTCTTAGAAGGAGAGGATTTTGTGGCCAGGGTATCAGCGATGGGTATTGTCGCTGAAGGAGCCACATAAGTAGAAGAAGGGTTGAGAAGAGTTAAGAGGGTAGAAAGACGTACCTCATTTTCAACAGGTTTGAAGTCGAGTACCTTAGGGACAATCTGAGAGAGTTTTAGATCGCCCTCTTGCGGGTAGCTGTCCTTCAGGCCATATTGAAAGATAGCGCTGATGAATCGGGGGTAGGGAACCCAAGCAGGCCTGTCAGCGGCAGAGTCTACTCTTTGCAGCAAGTCATCATAGATGAGAGATGCCCAGTCAATGTGTAGACCTTTCAGCAGAGCGTATCCCATAGCTTGCTGAGGTTGAGCGGCTTGATCAGAAGAGCCGGTCTTGGCAGTCATGCAGCTGATAAGGTGAGCGAAGATGAAGTTCATCTCGCTGGGCATTTTCGATTTCTTCAGCAGTGTTAGCTTCTTCTCAGGCTTCTTGTCTCTGCCCATTTCCCATACATATCCCATTGCATCAAAAAATGCAATAAGAGCTTCTTTGTCAGCGATCTTCTTATGGTCAGGGAAAGGAACAAAAGGTTTTTCCTTTGTAGCGATGGGAAAGTTCAGAGCTTTGCGAATGATGGCGAGTGTGATCTTTATCGTGCCATATTCAGTATCGCAGAGGATACAATCAATTGTTTTGGTGGGATCTTTGGCGGATGGTAGCTGAGAGTGTCTGGCAGAGTACCAGAACTGAGATAGTAGCAGCTGACTTGCAGGGGGTGAAATGGTCAGGGCTGTTGAAATGCAGCAATTCTTCAGGAAATTCACAGCATCTGTCAGATGTGTGACTTGCTTTTGAGGAGGAAACTCGAGAAGCGCAGAAAGGTTGTTTATCTTAGTCCAGTCTAGTTGATCAAGATTGAACTTAACCTGAGGAGCCTTGATGATTTCCACTTCCTCAGAGTCAGTAGAGAAGTTCTCAGCGGTAGTAGGAATGTTAGATGTTGCCATTTCCTGTATTATCAGTTCAACCAAAGATTAACAAATAAGAATAGTCTTAATGTGGAAAGATTTTCCATTAAGATGGTTCGAATTTTGTCCATTTCATTCAGACAAAATGTCTTAATGAAGATTAGGGTTTTTCTTGATTTTTGAAACGAAATGTAAAACCCATTTTCTTGTTTTCCAGTTTTCTTATGAAGAAATAGATTCTGGAAACGAATGAAGAACAAGTTTAAGATTTTGCATTTAAACTTGAAGAACAACCATGAAATGGTTGTGTTCATAAAACCACGAAAGAAAATGATTTCATTTTACGAAGTTCTTTTGTTTGATCTTGTTAAAACAATGAGAAGATCGGAAACAAGTTATACGCATTTGGTAATAAATAAGAACATATTAACCTTGATGTTTGATGAAGAAGATGATGAACAGTTCTTGAAGTTTTTTTTTTGAAATCACAAATGCAACAGTGAATTCTTTCTTGCGGAGGAAGATCGATCGCGTAAAAGAAAAATATAAACAAAGAATTTGTTTATATAGAGATTTTAGAAAGAGAAAATCTTGAGCGGGAAAAGATTTTCATCATGACACGGACACGTGTTTGCATTTGATTGGAAGTTTGAACGAGACGTGCAAACGTGTGTTAGGAAGAGAAAACGTGCCGGGGTTTTATCCGTTGCAATGACGTCACAATTGTCCTTTCATATTCTTGGTTGTCTCTGAGGTTTTGAAAAACTCAGAGATACTTTTGAAAACATGAAGCACTGAATGAAAATATTCAGTGAAGGTTTTAAGAAATTTCCAAATATCACTGTTAAGGAAAAGATATTCAGCGATGCATTTTGTTTTGAAATCTTGCATTTTCATGCGATTGTCAGAGAGAGAGAACATACCATGATATCAGTGAATCAAGTTTATGCAGAGAGAAGATGATAGAATGGGTTATACAAGTTGATTTTATCCTTTCGCTGATCAATGTGAACCGCTGAAGATTTTATCCTTCAAAGTTCAGCATTCCAAGCTCGCTGATGAGAAAGTTGAATCTTGTCTCATCAAGAGGTTTGATAAATAAGTCAGCTAACTGATAATCAGTTGGGATAAAATGAAGTTCTATATCACCATTCATCACATGATCTCTGATAAAATGATATTTGATTTCTATATGTTTGGTCTTTGAATGTAGTACCGGATTGTTTGCTATAGCGATGGCACTTGTGCTGTCGCAATAGATTGGAATTTTGGAGAGCTGAAGATCATAGTCTAGTAGCTGATTTCTCATCCACAAGACTTGAGAACAACAGCTTCCAGCAGCTACATATTCAGCTTCAGCTGTGGAAGTGGACACTGAATTTTGCTTTTTACTTGTCCAACTTACCAGCTTTCCACCCAGGAGCTGACATCCTCCTGTGGTGCTTTTCCTATCCATTTTGCAACCTGCAAAATCACTATCTGAATAGGCGGTTAGATCGAATCCTGAATCTTTGGGATACCAAAGACCTAGATTCGCTGTACCCTTAAGATATCGAAAGATTCGCTTTACAGCTTTCATATGAGATATCTTAGGTTCAGCTTGATATCGTGCATACAAGCATGTTGCAAACATAATATCGGGCCGGCTAGCTGTTAGATACAATAGAGAGCCGATCATCCCACGGTACAGCGTGACATTGACAGGAACACCCTTAGTGTCCTTATCAAGTGTCAGCGGTGGTGCCATAGGGGTTTTCATAGCTGAACTTTCAGTTAAGTCGAATTTCTTCAGCATATCTTTAACACATTTTCCCTGATTTATGAAAGTTCCTTTCTCAGTTTGCTTAATCTGAAGACCAAGGAAATATGTTAGTTCACCCATCATGCTCATTTTATACTCATCTTTCATTCTATCAGCGAAACGAGTACAAAGCTCAGGGTTAGTAGAACCAAATATAATGTCATCAACATATATTTGAACTAAAATGATATGACCTTTCACTTTTCTAAAAAATAGAGTTTTGTCAATCTTACCTCGCTCAAATTTTTCAATATGGAGATAAGTAGAAAGAGAGTCATACCATGCACGAGGAGCTTGCTTCAAACCATAAAGTGCCTTATCCAGTTTATAAACATAACATGGACGCTTAGAATCTGAGAATCCTGGAGGTTGTTCCACATACACTTCTTCATTCAGCTTTCCATTTAGAAACGCTGACTTAACATCCATCTGATGTACTTTGAAGTTTTTGTGTACAGCATATGCTAAGAATAGACGAATAGATTCAAGTCTTGCTACTGGAGCAAATGTTTTGTCATAATCTATACCTTCCTCTTGTCTGTATCCCTGAGAAACAAGTCGAGCTTTGTTGCGAGTTACAGTACCATGTTCGTCCAACTTATTTCGATAGACCCATTTAGTGCCTATTACTGTTTTATCAGTTGGTCTCTGAACAAGTTTCAAAACTTTGTTTCTTTCGAATTCAGTCAGCTCTTCTTGCATGGCGCTGACCCAGTTTGGATCTTTGAGGGCATCATCTACTTTCTTTGGTTCAGTTAGTGAAATAAAATTTACAAATAAACAAATATTACCTACACTTCGTCGAGTCTGAATCCCAGCGTTTGGATCACCAAGAATTTGATCAATTGGATGATTTATAGTCCATCGCTGAGCCGGAGCGTGAGACGCTGACTCAACTTGAACTGGAGGAGCTGAAGATGAAGCTTCAGCGACGTCAGGAGTATCAGCCAAGAGAGGAATGGATGCAGTTGTCATTATATTCACTGATTGCTGAGACGTAGATGGAATGTCTGAGACATTTGGTTCATCATTAGGTATAGTGCTTATAGGAACAGCTGAGACCCAAGAAGTTTCAGCTTCACTGTTCTGCATATTTGGAATGATAGGACTATCATCTTCTACTGGATGAGCATTAGAAGTGGGAATATCTTCTGAATCACCAAGATGAGAAAACATCCATTGATTCAGTTCTTCAGTATCAGCGGACGGTTTAGAGTTCGCTGAACGGGATTCGTCAAACGTGACGTGAATAGTTTCTTCTACAGTTTGTCTTCTTCGATTGAAGACTCTGAAGGCTTTGGAAACTGAGGAGTATCCAAGAAAGATTCCATCATCAGCTTTAGGATCAAACTTTCCAAGAGCATCTCTGTTGTTCAGTATAAAACACTGACATCCAAAGATGTGAAGAAAGCTGATTGAAGGCTTTCTCCCATGAAAGAGTTCATATGCTGTCATTTTGAATCTTTTAACTATCAGCGACCTGTTTTGCGTAAAACAAGCAGTGTTGACGGCTTCTGCCCAAAACTGAGTAGGCAGGTGAGAATCGCTGAGCATTGAACGTGCAGCTTCAATAATTGTTCTATTTCTTCTTTCAGCGACTCCATTTTGTTGCGGTGTTCTCACTGAAGAAAAGTTGTGAGAAATACCCTTACTCTCAAGGAAGGAATCAAGAGAACTGTTTTTGAATTCAGTCCCATGATCACTCCTTATTGAGCGAACGGTCAGATTGTTCAGGGTTTCCATCTTCCGAACAAAATTGATGAGTTCTTCAGGGGTGTTACTCTTAGAATGGAGAAACACTACCCAAGTGAAGCGAGAGAATTCATCAACTATGACCAGCGTATATTTCTTTCCAGCAATGGATTGTTTGTTAACAGGGCCAAACAAATCCATATGGAGTAGTTGTAGAGGAGATGACACGGAAGAAACTTGCTTTGACTTAAAGCTTGCTTTGGTCTGCTTCCCTTTTTCACACGCTGAACATAACGAATCTTTGGTGTATGAATGCTGAGGTAGACCAGTGACTAACTCTTTTGAAGAAAGAGTGTTCAGTGTCTTGAAATTTAGATCAGATAGCCTCTTATGCCATAGCCAGTTGACATCAGATGAGGCCTTTGAGAAGAAACAGGAGTTCTCAGTGGTTGTTGAGTCCATGTTTATTACATAAACATTTTCCAAACGATAACCGCTGAGAGCTATCTTCTCATTTTTGTCAGAGACAAAGCAGGATTCCTTAGTAAAGATTACTTTGTTATCCATGTCGCAAAGCTGACTGATGCTTAGAAGATTATGCTTCAGTCCTTCAACATATGCGACTCTTCTGAAGGAGGTTGTACCATTTGAAAGTACACCATACCCTCGGGTATGTCCTTTTCCATTTCCACCGAAAGTCACAGAGGGACCCTTCTCTTCTTTGTATTCAGCGAGCAGGCTTTTCTTTCCAGTCATGTGTCTAGAGCATCCGTATCAAGATACCAGATACCCTTCTTAACCTGCAATACAAAGGAATATTAGTTTTTCTTGGGTACCCACTTAACCATGTATACACGTTTGTCAGTGGAAGTAGTTGGAATGGAAGGTTTAGCAGTCTTCGCAACATTTGAAGATTCAGCTTTGTCTTTCTTCACTTTGGTTAATTTCTTAACCTCAATGGTAGAATTCACCTTGACCTGATTTGCACCAGGGTTGGTCTTCTTTGCCTTGGGGGCAATCTTCACCTTAGCTATCTTTTCAGCTTTGGTGGTTGTGGGGCACTTACTAGCAATATGATCGGTAAGTCCACAGTGATAACATTTCCTATAACTAAAAGTAGTTCTAGGACCATTTGAATGCTGAGCTTTTAATTTCAAATTAGAAGTGCCAGCACCAAGTAAACTGTTGGCTTTAGAAATGGGACGAACATTCAGTTCTTCAGATTTCTTACCAAGGACATCCAATCTGAGTCTAGGAGTAGATCGCTGAATAAATCCAGATATCTGCTTCCTTGATCCAGAGGGATGAGCCACTGAAGCTTTAGAAGCATTCAGTTTTGGTACTAAGGTACCCTTCTGAGGATTCTGGTAAATAAAAATTCCTTTACCTTTGTCTTTAAAGACAGAGGTAGGTTTTGAATAAACCATTTTCTCCTTGCCTTTTGAGGAGGTAAGAGTTTCCTCAGGGATTGGTGTAACGGACGAGGAGCACTGAGAAGATGAAGTATCAGCGACTGAGGATACGAACGTGCCAAATTTAAGCATTGAACGCTCAGTGGTTGGTTTTGGAGTTTCATATTTGTAACCCAAACCACGTTTATCACTCAGAGGAATCTGAGACTTTATTATCTCAGTGATCTTTGTTGAAGAATTACACCATCCTTCAACAGTAGCTTTTTCAGCCTTTAATTCAGCGATAGCTTCTGCTCGTTCGATTTTGACTAGCTGATTTAAATATACTTGATCTTTAAAATCTTCTTCAATTTTAGAAAGCTTTTCTATTTGAAGGTGGCAGTTTTTAAGCTTTTCAGCGAGATCAAGATTTTGGTTTTCAACCACAGTTTTGCCGTTCATGGCTTCGTATAAACTTCTAGTCAAGAGATCGATCTTACGGAGACTATCAGCTTCATCAATATTTGCAATATTGGTAAAGAAAGAAGGTGATACCTGAATAGCAGATGTTGAAGTGGAGGGAATGTCTGAACTTTCTTCCTCTTCTTCAATCTTGGCCATAAGACATAGATTTGCTTCATCATCTTCAGAGTCAGATGATGATGCTTCTTCATCAGAAGTAGCCCAATCATAGTCAGCCATCAGGCCTTTATTCTTCTTCTTAAAGCTTTTCATCTTAGCATATTTTTCTTTCAGCTTTGAATATTTGTCATCTTTATTTCTTGGAACAAAGGGTTTCTTTGCAAAAGCTGAGGGTCTAGAAACTTTCTTAGACCTGCACTCGTTAGCGAAATGTCCTGTCTTTTCGCAGTTAAAACAAGTAGCAGTAGCCTTATCAACAAACGCTGATGATCTAGGCTTGTCAGTTATGGAAAGAGGTTTGTTCTTTCTAAACATTTTCTTTTTGGCAAATCTCCTGAACTTCTTAGTTAGGAGAGCCAAAGATTCATCATTATCTGAATAATCAGAATCTGATGACCTTTCAGAGTTACTTTCTAACTCAGTGATAGTGACCGAGGGTCGCTGAGTAGAAGTTTCCTCTGAGATTAAAGCAACAGGGGTGCTTTTGGAATCTTTTACAAGATTCTTCTTAAGATGGCTCGATTGCCCATGATTCAGCAACGTGCCATATAAGGTTGAAAGGGTCATTGATTTTAGATCCTTTGATAGCTTGAGACACATAGCATAATTGTCCCAGCTTTCAGGTAAACATTCTAGAAACTTTGTCAGTACTTCAAAGTTAGAATATTCCTTACCAACAGTTTTCAGATCTATAATTAAACAATTAAAACGTTGGTGAACTTCAGAGAGAGTTTCATTCTTACCAGAAATGAAGCTTTCGTATTGTCTTACCAGGTTGATCTTTCTTGAGTCCTGGACTTCAGACGTTCCTTCATACTGAACACATATTGTGTCCCACATGGCTTTTGATGTTTTCAGATTCATGACGGAATGGTAGACTTCGTCAGGAAGAGCCATGGATAGTATGGATCTGGCTTTTGTATCTATAGCCACTTTCTTCTTATCTCCGTCAGTCCATTGAAGGATTTCCTTAGGTACCAGCCTTTCTGGAATAGCAGGTCTATTCTCAGCGCCTGGAACTGCAGCATCAATTCTTACAGGGATGAATGGACCATTCTCGAGATAGTAAGGCATAGTAGGGTCTACACCTTCTAAGAAGAGTGTCATCCTATTTTTCCATAATTTGAAGTTATCTTTGGAAAATCTGGGAGGTTTAGCAAGAGAACCATTGTCTATATAATTTGTGTTTGTGTTGGTGGCCATTTTCAGATAATAGCAAGGAAGAGAAATATCTTAGATTAGATCTTGTTTATGAGATTAAACAAATCCGCTCTGATACCACTTGTTGGTCCCGAAGGCCTATACAAGTTTGTAGAAGGGGGGGTTGAATACAAACACACAGATTTTACTTTTCTAAATTGTTTATTGATAAATCATTAACAATTTACAGCTTGTTGCGGAAACAAGATTAAGGATAAACCTAAATCTAAACATGTTGGAACACTAAGGTTTCTTGCACTAAGAGAGATAAGGAAATTACTAATAATAACCTATCTTGAGATAAGAGATTGAACTTGTCCAGAGTTAGCAAGTTACTTCAAATGAAGTGGGTTCATCTCTTTATATACTGCATGCATTTAATGCAAGTCAGTATACACTTTACACGTGTCATCAGCTGGTTGGTTGCATGTCATTGACCTTGGTTGACAACCTTAGTAGCCGCATGGATGAACAGTGTAGTATCAGAGTGGTTGTACGATTTCAGACAGTCGGAGGTTCTTTTCTGACATTTCGTACGGAGTCGTGCAAGGGAGGTTAAGACAAAAGTACTTTGTACGGAGGACTTCATGATCAGCTTTCGTTGATTCAGCGATCTATCATTTCATATCAGCGAATGATAGAGTTTAGCGATAGCTGAAGTCTTGTACTTGATACTTCACGTTGAGTGGACAAATCTGAGTCTTCGCTGATCCGCATCAGTTCATTAGGAGACTTGTCGCTGGTTCTTGAGCTTGATCTTCGACTTCAGCGTAGAACCTTTGTTGACGTGAAACTTGTCTTCAGGGATCATAAGTAAACAACTAACTTATCAGCGATCATCATAATGACTGAACAGACTCAGAGCATTTATGGCGAACAGTTTCGCTGAATGTTTAACTTAAAGAGCGAGAGTTCCTATCAGTGGTACTTGAAGATCTTAGTACTTATCATCGATAGTGAAACTCTGATACATAATGTTTACTTACAATTTTCACTAAGTATATAAGAGAGGGTCATTATCAAATCACTGAGGGTTTGGATCAACATAGTTGGAGATAGATTCTCCTTTCTCATAAGAAAAGAGTTCATATTTTCTAACAAGAGCAATCTTTCTGCTCTTTTTAACTTCATTTGTACCTTCGTACAAAACACACAGAGTGGACCACATCTCTTTGGCAGTAGAAAGATTTACCAGAGAGTGGTACACTTCATCAGGAAGAGAAAGAGCAATGATAGTTCTGACTTTAGAATCAAGAGACACAAGACGTTTTTCTTCATCAGTATATTTCTTGGGATTCTTAAGAATGTAACGACCATAAGCAGCAGATTTTTCTTCATCAGAGGAATCATCAGAATCATCTTTGCCAATAACTTCCTTACCGGATTTCTTGGTTTCATAGCGAGACCAGACTCTAGGGACTATGGGTCCCTCACTGAGAATGGTTGGATATCTATTATCCACTCCTTCCATGAAAAGCATCATCCGGCTTTTCCACAAAGAAAAGTTGTTGGGGTTAAACTTGGGAGGTTTGACAATAGAGCCGTTTTCAGAAAAAATGTTTTGAGAGAGAGCCTCATTTTTGGAAGAAGAAGCAGCCATTGCAGATCAAGTTTATGAATTAAACTTTCTGCTCTGATACCACTTGTTAGTCCCAGATGGCTTACAAGAACAGTAACAGGTATTGTAGAAAGGGGGGGGGGGGTTGAATACAATACACAATTTTTCCACTTTAATTTAATTCTATTATTGAAAATCTTTCAACAAGAATTACACATAGAACACATAGAACAATTAGATTGTTGCGGAAAGAACAGATAAAATCTATTCTAACAATCTTCACAAAGTAATACTGTAACAACCCGATATTCCATATACACAAATAACATACTTTTATAACATAGATCCATTACATTCACATCATATTTCACATTTGGTCCCATAGTCTTACTAAACATAAAAAGTAAATCAGTACAAACTTTTCGCGAATTAAATTACATTATGACTAACAACAAGGTCATAAGTACAAAAACGCATCTATAACTTCATAACAAAAGTCTTCACAAAAGCTATCCACCGATTGTCCTATTCACTTGTTCTTACCCGATTCACCACCTGGAATACATATTTTTAAAAACAGAAATGAGGGTTAGACCTAAAGGTCTAGTGAGAAAATCCCTGCCAAGTTAGTAAACATTTGTATCAAAACCATTTATATAAAACTTTTCGTATACAACCATATACTACACGTATATAATTTACCATTCAAGACTCGTACATCTCATTCCACCTTATTCCTCCACAACTGGCCATATTAGTTGGTAGCAAGCCAACTAATAATTAATCAACATTACCGGTCCGCACACCGGAACCCGGCTACTCACCGTCCGCACACCGGAACCCGGCTACCCATCGGTCCGCACACCGGAACCCGACTAATGTGCACTTGTGTAGTGTAATGCACCAATAAATACAATATATATGTTCCAATATATCACGTATCCAATCCATACCTATCCATCTCATATATATATATATATATCACATATATATGTATTCCAATTGAAAACGTTTTTAAAAGTAAAACTCACTTGTTTGACTTATCAAAACGTTCTCCAAGCTTTTCTCAAACAATTCAGCTTCACTTCAATTTCACAGAATCTGAAACAATCATATACAAGTATTGCTTTACCACTTTGATCACATAAGTCTTACCAAGACTAAGAACTCTAAAGCACTCTAGTCCCCAAATGTTACCCCCAAACCCGAACTTAAGTCGAGTCCACAGTACATTCGATCCTCATTCATTCCATATCCATGATTTAACAAAACACATACTATTGGATACTTAAAAGCATCTAAACTCCCAATTTTAACCAAACAGCAAAAGTATCCGGATACCTCAACTTTTCCGGACAACAAGACTTTTCCGGACAACAAGATTTTTCCGGACAACCTATATAATCCGAACGTCATCCGGACACCAAAGTAGTCTGGATACTATCCGATATCCAATTCTATCCGGAAAACATAGGAAAAAGGAACTTACCCGGATAAGGAATTCGTCTGGACACTAGCAACAAGATTACCCGGACACTACCAACAAAACTACCCGGACACATTCAACCCGTGTCCGGACACCTCTGTCGATTTGTCCATTTTCGACCCAGAATTGACATAAATCAATACCAGACATGGAATCGCTTATTCTACTCCGATAGAAACAATCTATAAGCAATTACACACATAACTTACAAAGGAAACATACCTGAATTTACTTCCAAATTCCCAATTGATGATTTAACCTAGTTTCCCCTCCTTTCTCCTTTTTGCTCTCAATACACACACTTACACACACTGAATTTCTGTATTTTATGAAAATATCTGATTCCTACTAGATAATATCCAGCATAATTACCATCTCAGCCCTCAAACTTTCCATTAATGACCAAAACTCCATTAACTTATAATTTAACTAACTTTTACCCTAAACATACCATTATAAACTTAATTAAATTTAACAATAAGAGGGTTTAACTAACGAACTTACCCGGGGTATTACATCATCTCCCCCTTAAGAGAATTCCGTCTCGGAATTCAGTTAAGTGAACAGATGAGGGTACTTGGTTCTCATTTCTGCCTCTGACTCCCACGTAGCATCCTGACCTCTATGATGTCGCCATTGAACTTTCACTTGTCTGATTACTTTGTTCCGCAACTCTTTAACCTTGTGATCAACTATTGCTTCAGGTTCTTCCACATAATTCAGCTTTTCTTCAACTTGTATATCTGGTAGAGAGACGGCCTGATCTGGCGTAACTAAACACTTTCGGAAATTTGATATATGAAACGCATTATGAATCCTGCTTAACTCTGGCGGAAGATCTAACCTGTATGCTACTTCACCGATCCTTTCCGTAATTGCAAACGGCCCAATGTACCTTGGACTAAGTTTACCTTGCTTTCCAAATCGAATGACTCCTTTCCAAGGTGAGACTTTTAACATCACAAAATCCCCAACTTGAAACTCTAGCGGCTTCCGGCGTCGATCTGCGTAGCTTTTCTGTCTGTCCTGAGCCACTTTCAAACGTTCCCGAATCTGAGTAATCTTATCCGCGGTCAACTGGACTATATCTGGCCCTGCTAACTGTTTCTCTCCCACTTCGTTCCAACACAAAGGCGTTCGACATTTTCTACCATACAAAACTTCGAACGGTGCCGCTTGTATGCTGGAATGGTAACTGTTTCTATAAACGGTAAATGCTTATCCCACGATCCCCCAAAGTCAACAATACAAGCTCGAAGCATATCTTCTAAAGTCTGAATCGTCCATTCACTCTGACCATCAGTTTGAGGATGATACGATGTACTTAACTTTATCTGCGTTCCCATCTCCTTTTGAAAACTTCTCCAGAATCTTGAGGTAAAACGGCTGTCACGATCAGAGATAATCGAAATTGGAACCCCATGTCGAGTTACTATTTCGTTGATGTACAACTTCGCTAATCGTTCCAACGAATCAGTTTCTTTTATTGGCAAGAAGTGAGCAGACTTGGTCAACCTGTCAACGATCACCCAAATAGCATCAAACCCTTTCGGAGTCCTTGGTAGCTTCGTGATGAAATCTGTAGTAATTTGATCCCATTTCCACATCGGTATTTCTAAACGATGTAATTGCCCAAACGGCTTCTGATGTTCAATCTTTACCTTCTTACAAGTAGCACAACCTTCCACATACTGAGCAATACCCCTTTTTATTCCCGGCCACCAATAAAATTGTTTCAGATCTTTATACATCTTATTCGTACCTGGGTGAATAGAAAAACGAGATTGATGAGCCTCTTGTAGTACACGATCACGTAATCCACCAAAACGAGGCACCCAGATTCTGTTCCCCAAACATAGTAACCCACGATCATCCTTTACTAGTAATGCTGATACCCCCACTAACCGTTCTGACTTCAGATGTTCTTCTTGAAATGCTTCTATTTGACACTTTTGCAAGTCGTCAAAGATGTTCGGTATAAGTTCAGCCCGTAGCGAAATAGTTTTTATTGTTCCGCTTCTTTCTTGACGACTCAGTGCATCAGCTACTACATTCGCTTTTCTCGGATGATAAATAATTTCACAATCATAATCATTCACCAACTCTAGCCATCTTCTTTGCCTCATATTTAATTCCTTTTGATCGAAAAGATGTTGGAGACTCTTATGATCGGTAAAAATTTGACATTTAGAACCGTAAAGATAATGTCTCCAAATCTTCAACGCGAACACCACTGCTGCTAGTTCCATGTCATGTGTAGGGTACTGCCGTTCATGATCTTTCAATTGCCGAGAAGCATAAGCAATAACCTTTCCCCGCTGCATAAGTACACAACCCAACCCCCGTTTGGAAGCATCACTGTAAACGACAAAGTCTTCAGAACCTTCAGGTAACGACAAAATCGGTGCACTGCACAGTTTCTCTTTCAATATTTTGAATGCTTCATCCTGTTCTGCTTTCCATTCAAACTTTAGATTCTTTCGGGCCAGCTTAGTAAGAGGTGTAGCAATACGAGAGAAGTCTTTTATGAATTTTCGATAATAGCCAGCTAAACCTAGAAAACTACGTACTTCCGTTGGCGTCTTCGGCGATTCCCACTTTTCAATTGCTTCCACTTTCGTTGGATCTACTTGTATACCTTTCTCGGAAACTACATGCCCCAGAAACTGAACTTCCCGTAGCCAGAATTCACACTTAGAGAATTTAGCATATAACTTTTCTTTCTTCAGCAACTCCAAAATCAAACGAAGATGTTGTGCGTGATCCTCTTTGGATCGGGAATAGATAAGTATATCATCAATAAATACAATGACAAATTTATCGAGATAAGGCTTACATACCCGATTCATTAGATCCATAAAAGCGGCTGGAGCGTTCGTCAACCCGAACGGCATCACCAATAATTCATAGTGGCCGTACCTCGTACGAAAGGCAGTCTTCAGAACGTCTTCTTCTTTGACCTTCAGCTGATGATACCCAGATCGCAGATCAATCTTGGAGAAATAGCAAGCTCCAACTAATTGGTCGAAGAGATCATCAATTCTTGGAAGCGGATATTTGTTCTTGATTGTACGCTTATTCAGCTCCCGGTAGTCAATACACATTCTCATTGAACTGTCCTTTTTTTCACAAATAACACTGGTGCACCCCACGGCGAAGAGCTGGGTCTAATGAATCCCTTATCAAATAGGTCTTGAAGCTGTTCCATCATCTCTTTCATCTATGGAGGTGCTAGTCGGTACGGTGCACGAGCAATAGGAGTGGCTCCAGGAACTAAGTCTATACCAAATTCTACTTGCCTAACAGGAGGAAGACTATTCAAGTCTTCAGGGAAAACTTCTGTAAATTCACTAACAATAGGAATATCTTCCAACCTATTCTTCTCATGCCTACTATCTATCACATAGGCTAAGTAACTCGGGCAACCCTTGCTGACACACTTACGGGCTTTTATCATAGATATAAGACTAGACTGATGATTCTTACGATCACCATAAATCACTACTGATCTCTTATCAGGTAAAACGACATTAATTATCTTCTTATCACAAACTATGTTAGCCTGATTCTCGGCTAACCAATCCATCCCTACTACTACATCAAATTCGATCAAAGCTATAGGAAATAATTGTATCGGTACTCCACAACCCTCTATATTTATCACACAGCTATCAAATATTTCTTTAACCGACACTTGGTTATCATTGGCAGTATCTACCAGTAAAGCATGGTCTAACATTTTTGGCTCTAATTGCATATGAGCAGCAAATGAAGGAGACACAAAGGATCGGTTTGCACCGGAATCAAATAACACCTTAGCACGTGTAGAGTTTATGAAAAATGTACCTGTAACCACATCCGGAGTTTCCTCCGCCTCTTTAGCTGTCATTTGAAATGTACGACCCCTTGTTCTCGGCGGTTCTATTCTTGGAACTACTGATCTAGCAATTGCTGGTTTCCCTGATGATCCACCCTGCTGTATTCTTCCTTGCGGACAATCTGACTGAAGGTGATCCGGAGAATTACACAAGAAACAAAACCGCGTTAATCGACAATCTTTAATAACATGCCTGGTCTTCCCACACCTATAACAAATCCGTGATTCAATCTGACAGTTTCCTTGATGGATACGGTGGCACTTCGGACAAGGTCTTTCCGTTGGTCGGAAAGGTGGACGATTATCGAATCTCTGAAACCTGGACTTCTTCGGATCATGTGGTGGCCCTTCCCATTTCCTTTTTCCCATACTCTTATCACCAACATCTATCTTATTATCTCGCTCCACATTTTCCGCGACATTTACTGTGGTTGAGAAGGTATCAGGTCTTGCTGCAGTTGCTAGCTTTCGAATTTCCGTATTCAATCCGAATATCAACCTTTCCATCTTCATTTTCTCCGTGGCAACATAATATTCTGCAAAACGCGACTTCTCTAGGAAACGGGCGATATAGTCTCTAACTGATAAATTCCCTTGTTGTAGACTCAAGAATTCCTCCTCCAATTGTCTAACTGCTGCTTGAGGGCAAAACTGTTCTTTAAATGCCATTGAGAATTCGCCCCAAGTAAAGGTTGAGTATACATCAGATCCCTTGGAGTCAATAAGGGCCTCCCACCAATATAAAGCATTTGCCTTCAACATTGCAGTTCCGTATAACACCTTATCCTCTTCCGCACATTTGCTGGTTTTAAATACGGCTTCAATCTCCTTCATCCACCGCATCGCCTTTACTGGATCTCTATCCCCTCCATAAGTTGATGGTTTACAGCTTAAAAACATCTTATAGTCACACCTTCTTGGTACCGATATGACAGTAAGGGTGATAGGCATTTCATCATCTTGTTCAGGATCTGGTGTTTCAGCTTCGTTGTGACGATTTTGATCAAACATTGCTTGTATACTGGTTTGCAGTCTTCCCATTTCGGCCATCAGGTCATCCCTTGTAACAAACTCTGTACCTTGTGGTTGAGTTCTACCCCCAGTCCGGCCCCCAGTTCTACCTCCGATCCTACCTCCGGTTCTGCCTCCACCACGATCTCCTCCATTTCCCCTTGTTCCTACTGGTGGGTTCTTTCCACCCGAATTCCTTCCTCCCCTTTTATTCTTTTGTCTAGTGCCACTTGCCATTCTGTTGATTCAAACAAGGTTAATATACACATAAGCACATACCCCATATAACAAGATATTCCAGTTCAAACATGTACCTGTAAGATCATAATTACACTGGCCAGGTGTAATTTGAAATTACCTTACACGATGTTCCTTCTACCTTTTATACTTAGCATCCCCAGGTTCTAAAATAATAGGGACATCCTACTTCACATGCAGTTTAAGTCTAGGTACAAATACCAATACCTAAATCTCTTAAACTAGGGCTCTGATACCATCTGTAACAACCCGATATTC
The DNA here is from genome assembly GCA_033807775.1 of Saussurea involucrata. Classification (NCBI taxonomy): domain Eukaryota; kingdom Viridiplantae; phylum Streptophyta; class Magnoliopsida; order Asterales; family Asteraceae; genus Saussurea; species Saussurea involucrata. The sequence goes on along the minus strand of JAWVWS010000826.1, from coordinate 40,399 downwards.
CATATACACAAATAACATACTTTTATAACATAGATCCATCACATTCACATCATATTTCACATTTGGTCCCATAGTCTTACTAAACATAAAAAGTAAATCAGTACAAACTTTTCGCGAATTAAATTACATTATGACTAACAACAAGGTCATAAGTACAAAAACGCATCTATAACTTCATAACAAAAGTCTTCACAAAAGCTATCCACCGATTGTCCTATTCACTTGTTCTTACCCGATTCACCACATGGAATACATATTTTTAAAAACAGAAATGAGGGTTAGACCTAAAGGTCTAGTGAGAAAATCCCTGCCAAGTTAGTAAACATTTGTATCAAAACCATTTATATAAAACTTTTCATATACAACCATATACTACACGTATATAATTTACCATTCAAGACTCGTACATCTCATTCCACCTTATTCCTCCACAACTGGCCATATTAGTTGGTAGCAAGCCAACTAATAATTAATCAACATTACCGGTCCGCACACCGGAACCCGGCTACTCACCGTCCGCACACCGAAACCCGGCTACCCATCGGTCCGCACACCGGAACCCGACTAATGTGCACTTGTGTAGTGTAATGCACCAATAAATACAATATATATGTACCAATATATCACGTATCCAATCCATACCTATCCATCTCATATATATATATATATATATCACATATATATGTATTCCAATTGAAAAAAAAATTAAAAGTAAAACTCACTTGTTTGACTTATCAAAACGTTCTCCAAGCTTTTCTCAAACAATTCAGCTTCACTTCAATTTCACAGAATCTGAAACAATCATATACAAGTATTGCTTTACCACTTTGATCACATAAGTCTTACCAAGACTAAGAACTCCAAAGCACTCTAGTCCCCAAATGTTACCCCCAAACCCGAACTTAAGTCGAGTCCACAGTACATTCGATCCTCATTCATTCCCTATCCATGATTTAACAAAACACAGACTATTGGATACTTAAAAGCATCTAAACTCCTAATTTTAACCAAACAACAAAAGTATCCGGATACCTCAACTTTTCCGGACAACAAGACTTTTCCGGACAACAAGACTTTTCCGGACAACCTATATAATCCGGACGTCATCCGGACACCAAAGTAGTCCGGATACTATCCGATATCCAATTCTATCCGGAAAACATAGGAAAAAGGAACTTACCCGGATAAGGAATTCGTCTGGACACTAGCAACAAGATTACCCGGGCACTACCAACAAAACTACCCGGACACATTCAACCCGTGTCCGGACACCTTTGTCGATTTGTCCATTTTCGACCCAGAATTGACAGAAATCAATACCAGACATGGAATCGCTTATTCTACTCCGATAGAAACAATCTATAAGCAATTACACACATAACTTACAAAGGAAACATACCTGAATTTACTTCCAAATTCCCAATTGATGATTTAGCCTAGTTTCCCCTCCTTTATCCTTTTTGCTCTCAATACACACACTTACACACACTGAATTTCTGTATTTTATGAAAATATCTGATTCCTACTAGATAATATCCAGCATAATTACCATCTCAGCCCTCAAACTTTCCATTAATGACCAAAACTCCATTAACTTATAATTTAACTAACTTTTACCCTAAACATACCATTATAAACTTAATTAAATTTAACAATAAGAGGGTTTAACTAACGAACTTACCCGGGGTATTACAAATACTGAAAACTAAACAACTTCTAAAACATAAAGATTGAAAGCTATAAAGTTCAAAGAGAGAAAGGAGTAGAATATCTTGAGCACAGAGTAAACTTCAAGTCTTTCAAGAGATTCAAGAGATGTTCTGCATGGAGAGGTCTTCATCTTTATATAGTGCCAAGAGTATGTGTAGCATAGGACACTTGTCACTTTGTCATTTGAAGGATAGGTTTGGCTCTCAAAAGTTGATGTGTCATTTCCTACAATACTAGAAAGGTTTGATGGAGATAATATCTAAGAATGGGAAAAAGGACAAATGAACCTTTTTCTTCCATACACAAAAGAATCGGTTTGCACCGAAGTCAGATAACACTTTAGCACGTATAAAGTTTATAGAAATATACCTGTCTTCATCTCTATCCATACGTCGAGTTCGACTTGCCACTCTGTTGATTTCAACAAGGTTAATATACACGTAAGCACATACCCAATATAACAAGATATTCCGGTTCAACATGTACTTGTAAGTTCCCGCTTACACTGGCCAGGTGTAATTTGAACATACCTTACATGATGTTCCTTCTACCTTTTTATACTTAACATCCCAAGGTTCTAAAATAATAAGGACATCCTACTTCACATGCAGTTTAAGTCTAGGTATAAATCCAAATACCTAAATCTCTTAAACTAGGGCTCTGATACCATTTGTAACGACCCGGTTTCCCAAACATGCTTCAAATAACATACATTGCATAACTTCATTACATTCATAATAAAATATACAAAATAAACCACAAACGGTCCCTTCGGTCTCGAAACTACAAAATACATTAAGCTTCCTAATCAACGCCCATCAAATGCTCCTTACACTTAATCCTTTCCTTTGTCGATCCTTAACCTGGAAAACATATTTTTGAAAACAAAATGAGGGTTAGACCAAACGGGTCTAGTGAGTTAATCCCGGTCCTTTCCAAAATCATTATAAAACCTTTTATGTAAATCCTTTGTATCAAAATAGTTTAGATAAACCTTTGATAATTCTTTCGTAAAATATAAACATACCACATGTATTTAAATACCAATCTAGACTCGTGCATTGTGTACATCTCATTCACCTTATTCCTCCACAAATGGCCATATTAGTTGGTAGCAAGCCAACTAATAAATCAACAACCGGTCCGCTCACCGGAACCCGGCTACCTGTCGGTCCGCACACCGGAACCCGACTACTCACCGGTCCGCACACCGGAACCCGGCTACACACCGGTCCGCACACCGGAACCCGGCACAAGTGCACTCGCTTATATAAATACAATATATATCTCATCACATCATATTGTCATTTATATATACATAATCATATTCCTACCACATAATCATCTCATATATATATACACATACTCACATACATATATAAACACATATATGTATTCCAGTTGAAAACGTTTAAAGCAAAACTCACCTCGATCGCTTATCCATAAACACTTCCAAGCTTTTCTCCAAAAGATTCAGTCTATCAATCCCAATCCACAGAGAGTCTGCAAATAGATTTAATACAAATATCCCCTTACTAACTGATCACATAAAACATACTAGAAGACCAAGTACTCTAGATAACTCAAATCCTCAAAAGTGACCAAAACAGCTAAAGTTTCCGGACAACCCAAACAACCCGGACAAAAACACCTTTTCCGGACAACACGACTTTTCCGGACAACCTCAGTAATCCGGACGGCAAGACAAATTTGGGTAACACGATTTATCCGGACAACACAAGGAATCCGGACGCCATCCGGACTCTAAATCATCCGGAAACCACAATCAAATCGTCCGGACTCTATCAATAACTTACCCGGACACCTTCAAGAATTTACCCGGACACCTTCAAGAATTTACCCGGACACCTCTGTCGGTTTACCCCATTTTGCCCAGAAATCGACAGAATCAATACCAGAAGTGTTTTCGATTATTCTACTCCGATAGAACCCTTTTAAAAGCAATTACAAACACAAAATGTAAAGGAAACATACCTTGAATCACTTCTAATCACACCAATTGAAGCCTTAACCACACCTTTCTTCTTCTTCTTCTTTTTCTCCCAAAACACACACACACACACACTAAAAATCTGATTTTGTGAAATATCTAAACACTAAAAAGATAATATCTAACAAAATTTTCCTTTTAGCCCTTAAACTATTCAACAATAACCCAAACACCCTTAACTTATAAACTTATCCAAACTTTCCCTAAATAGAAACTTTAAAGTTATCTAAACTTAACGGAAAGATATTTTTAACTAACGAACTTATCCGGGGTATTACACTAAACAAGTTGGAACACTAAGGTTTCTTGCACTAAGAAAGATAAGGAAATTACTAATAATAACCTATCTTGAGATAAGAGATATGAACTTGTCCAGAGTTAGCAAGTTACTTCAAAATGAAGTGAGTTCATCTCTTTATATACTGCATGCATTTAATGCAAGTCAGTATACACTTTACACGTGTCATCAGCTGGTTGGTTGCATGTCATTGACCTTGTTTGACAACCTTAGTAGCCGTAAGGATGAACAGTGTAGTATCAGAGTGGTTGTACGATTTCAGATATTCGGAGGTTCTTTTCTGACATTTCGTACGGTGGCGTGCAAGGGTGGTTAAGACAAAAGTACTTTGTACGGAGGACTTCATGATCAGCTTTCGTTGATTCAGCGATTATCATTTACTATTCAGCAGATGATAAAGTTCAGCGATAGCTGAAGTCTTGTACTTGATACTTCACGTTGAGTGGACAAATCTGAGTCTTCGCTGATCCGCATCAGTTCATTAGGAGACTTGTCGCTGGTTCTTAAGCTTGATCTTTGACTTCAGCGTAGAACCTTTGTTGACGTGAAACTTGTCTTCAGGGATCATAAGTAAACAACTAACTTATCAGTGATCATCATAATGACTGAACAGACTCAGAGCATTTATGGTGAACAGTTTCGCTGAAGGTTTAACTTAAAGAGCGAGAGTTCCTATCAGCGGTACTAGAAGATCTTAGTACTTATCAGCGATAGTGAAACTCTGATACATATTGTTTACTTACAATTTTCACTAAGTATTTTAAGAGAGGGTCATTATCAAATCACTGAGGGTTTGGATCAACAATCTCCCCCTATTTGATTATGACATAGAAACAAAGAAAATTGCTATTTAATGAAAACATAAGGATAAAAAGAACTCATAAAATATTTGTCCCTTTTACTGTTTTCTGGGATCTTTTCAGTACTGATGGAGTAAAGTACGTTCGCTGAAATCTTTCTTTAAAACTTTGAATCAGGTTACAATGAAGAACAGAAAGATTACAAGTACAAGCGAAATAATTTACAAGTACAGAAGGATAACTGATACAATAGAGAAAAAGGAGATTATATCAGTTTTCAAAAGGTTCTTCCTTAATGAGAAGTTCATCAAGGGTCGTCTTTTCAGTGGGGATCATCCAGTCAGGGACATTTACTCCTTGATTCTTTAACTTCAGAGCAGCTTCAAAAATCAAGGGTTTCAGGTGTCTAGCTTTGATGTCGCGTCTGACTTCACACCAGTATACGAGATCTCTGAGTTGTTCGATGGGAGCGATTTGGAGCTCAGAGACACGTTGAAAGTGATGATTTCCATCATAGTCTAAGAAGAATATACCATATGGATCACTTACCACTGTGCCAGGGATGAAGGTTTCTCCAGGTGGTAGGGAGGTGTCAAGCATTGAAAGATCAGCATCAGGGCCAAGAACTTCAGCACGAGAGAAACCAATACCTGTTTCATTTCGAATGATTGGACCTGAATCAGAAATTTTCTTCTTCTTAGCAGAGGCTTTCTTCGGTTGAGGAAGAGTAGGAGGGATATCCACAGCAGATGAAAGCAAGTCGATATGTTTGTTTAAGATCATCTCAACATGGCTTTTGAATTTTGAGCGTGATCCCTGAATGGCTAATTTTGTTTCTAACCATTCAGAGAGACCAAACTTTTCTAATGAAGCAGCATAGAAGGTTTGCTTGGTTTTTTCATCTCTGTAGATATCCACTTCAACAACAGGAACATCAACGAACATTTTTCCTCTGATGTTGGCTTTGATTATCTTGGATGGTCTTGATCGATAGGTCAGCATTTGATTAGCCCATTCCAAGGTTGTATCAGAGACCTTTGTCTTTTCTCTAACGATTTCTTGAGCATTATCCCAGAGCTGACGTTGAACATCAATGGGAACTCTTTTCAGCTTGGGGTCTTTGATTGATCGTTGAGTAAGCTTTATAGCGTATTCTCTGTCTTTTTCTTCTGCTTCCTTTCTTTCAGCGATGAGGCTTTCAGCTCTGAGGTGTTCCTTGTATTCAGCTTTTGAAATTCTGAACTTTGGAGGAACAGAAGGTAGTTGATCACGCCTTAGAATGATTCGCTGATCCTCGAATCGCTTTATCATTTCTTCTCTTCTCTTTTGATCCTCTTCACCCAGCTTTTGAGGAGCTGAGGAAGGTCTGTTTCTGTGCGAGAGGGGTTGTTCTTCTGGTTCATCAGTCTCAGAGATCAAATCCAAGACTGGGATTATGTCTTCAGTGGCAGCTGGAATTATTGGTGAAGTCGCAGTTGTAGAGCCTTCAGCGATATCCTCAAACAGGGGAGAGGACTAGCTGAAACGCAGCGATCTTACTAATAAGAACTGGGTAGAAGAACATGGGTAGAAAAGATAGAAAAAAATTGCGGATGTGTAGAGAGGTTGTTGAGAAGAGAACTGATTGTGTATTGAGATGTTCAGGGAAGGAATATAAGTAAAGTTTAGTGTACCTGACAAACCGGCTTTTCAAGCAAGATCGCCATATTTTCAAATTCAGCGAGGCCTTTGCCTTTGCTTTTCTCAGCGCCAGAGGCTGAGGGCTTTGTCTTTGTCTTCTCCCCTGAAGGTTCTTTTATTGAGATTCCCTTAAGAGCTTTGATCCTTGGGGCAGGTTTGACGATAAAGAAATCATCATCATCATCATCCTTCCTTGGAGAGGAGGATGGTTCATCTTCAGGGATGTCGATGTCTTCATCTTCTTCTGCTTCGGATTCCTCAGCATCTTCTTCGAGTTGCTCCCCCTCAGATACAGAGGCGAGCTTCTCGGTTCCCTCAGGGTTTTCATCTCCCTGAGGTCCAGCGGTTAGATCTTCATTCCTCTCTCCCCTGATAGATTCATCATGGGAAAGGTCTTCAGCGCTTTTGTTTAGATCTTCAGCGCTCTTCTCAAGATTTTCAGCGCTCTTCTCCCTGGTATGTTCAGCGCTCTTCTCCCCATCTTTCTCATGATTGGGGGAGGAATGAGTAGACTCAGCATTGGTGTTATCTCTGTCTTCTGGGCCAGAGATTTTCACACAACCTTCAAGCTTTGCTATTCTGTCTTCTAGGCCAGAAATAGCAGGCGTGATTTTCTTCAGCTCTGTGCGATCCGCCGCTGTGAAAGATTCCAAAATAGGGGCAGGGGCAGGAGCTGGATTATTAGCCTTGTTGACCAGCGTCTCGATCATCGTCTTCATAGAACCAACGCCGGTCTTTACAGAGCCTAAGTCGGTCTTGACCGCTGACATATCACCCTCGAGTTTTCCAACCGATGTCTTCAGCGTTGTTACTTCGCTGGACACGGTCGAAACTGAGTTTTTGAGGCTGGTGTAGTCAGTGTAGATGTCAGAGAGCACCTTGGCAAAATCGGCGAGAGTCTTATCAAGTCCATTGATGTCTTCAGTGGAAGCTTTCTTCTCCACCACCGTTGTCAGCTTTGTCAAATTTTCTCCAGCGTTTGTTACAGCTGTAGAATTGTTGGAGAGTGTGGTGGTGAGACTGGTCAGCTTTGTTTCCACGGACTTCAGAGAAGCGTTGATGTCTCCCAAATTAGGACCTGTAACATATAAGTACTTGTGAACAAAGGAAAGCTCAGAAGTTTCAGGTTTAGTTACAGTGTTTAAGGTGGGATTTGTACCTGCAGGAGGATTGATGAACTCGTCAAAGTTGCAAGTTCCTGAATAATGTTCCATATCCTCTTCGAAAGTACGGTGAGGTATGGTGATCTCTGCAGGTCCTTTCTTCATCATTTGTTGAGAAGCGTCAGCGGTGGCTTCTGGAATGATGGCATCTCCAGTGATCTTTGGAGGAGTTTCCAAGTGAGTGGAGGGAGAAGCGAAGGATAAGATTTGGGTTCGGGTTCTGAGTTCAGCGTTGGAATCGCTGACAATCACTTCATCAGTCTTTTGAGAGACTGAGGGAGGTTGGGTAGTTTCCAAGTTTCTAACCTCAGCGTTTAGAGACGCTGAAGTCTGGATTGGAGGGATGGATTGAACGGGTGTGGCAGAGCGTACCACGGAACTTTCCTTCAGCTCGTCAGAATGAGCTGAGGAGTCTTCGGCATGGAATTGTTGGGGTTGCTCCTTGGTTTTCTTGATCCTTTTGGAATCAAGTTGGGTGTGAGAGGGTTTCCTTTTCTTAGAAGGAGAGGATTTTGTGGCCGGGGTATCAGCGATGGGTATTGTCGCTGAAGGAGCCACAGAAAGCGGAGAATTTAGAAGAGTGAGAAGAGTAGAGAGACGTACCTCATTTGCGACAGGCTTGAAGTCGAGAACCTTAGGGCCAATCTGAGAAAGTTTCAGATCACCCTCTTCAGGATAGCTATCCTTCAGGCCATATTGGAAGATGGCGCTGATGAAACGAGGGTAGGGAACCCATGCTGGTCTGTCAGCGGCAGAATCGACACGTTGAATCAGGTCATCATAAATAATGGAGGCCCAATCAATGTTTAGACCTTTCAGCAGTGCGTATCCCATGGACTGCTGAGGTTGGGCGGCTTGATCAGAAGAGCCGGACTTCGCTGTCATGCAGCTGATCAGGTGTGCGAAGATGAAGTTCATCTCACTGGGCATCTTGGATTTCTTTATCAGCGTCAGCTTCTTCTCAGGCTTCTTGTCCCTTCCAATATCCCAGATATAACCCATTGCGTCAAGGAAAGCAATGATTTCTTCTTTGTCAGCGTGCTTCTTGTGGTCAGGGAATGGAACGAAGGGTTTTTCTTTGGTAGCATTTGGGAAGTTCAGGGCTTTTCGGATTATGGCAGGGGTTATCTTGATGGTGCCATACTCAATATCGCTGAGTATGCAGTCGATGGTTTTGGATGCATCTTTGGCAGAGGGTAGCTCAGTGTGTCTGGCAGAGTACCAGAACTGGGATAAGAGCCGCTGACTGGCAGGAGGTGTTATGGTCAGGGCTGTGTAGATGGGGTTGTTCTTCAGAAAACTCACAGCATCGTCCAGATGTGATACTTGCTTCCGAGGAGGAAACTCGAGAAGAGCTGAGAGGTTGTTGGCCTTAGTCCAATCTAGTTGATCCAGCTCGAACTTAACCTGAGGGGCTTTGACGATGTCCACTTCCTTAGAGTCAGCGGAGATGGACTCAGCGGTGACATTGATCTTTGAAGATGCCATTTCTCTGTATTATTAGTTCAACCAAAGATGTTAACAAATAAGAATTGTCTTAGTATGGAAAGAATTTCCATTAAGATTTTTCGAATTTTGTCCATTTCATTCAGACATAAATGTCTTAATGAAGATTAGGGTTTTTCTTGATTTTTGAAATGAAATGTAAAACCCATAAAGTCTTGTATTCCAGTTTCTGAAAGAAAACTGGATACGAATGAAGAACAAGTTTAAGATTTTAGATTTAAAACTTGAAGAACAACCATGAAATGGTTGTGTTCATAAAACCATGAAAGAAATGATTTTATTTTACAAAGTTCTTTGGTTTGATCTTGTTAAAACAATGAGAAGATCGAAAACAAGTTATACGCATTTGATAAAAGATAAGAATATATTAACCTTGATGTTTTGATGAGGAAGATGATGAACAGTTCTTGAGGTTTTTGAGAGCACAAATGCAACAGAGGATTCTTTTCTTGCGGAGAAAGATTGTTCGCGTAAAAGACAAATATAAACCAAGAGTTGTTTATATAGGGAGTTTTAGAGAGAGAAAACCTTGAGCGGGAAAAGGTTTTCATCATGACACGGACACGTGTTTGCATTTGATTGGAAGTTTGAACGAAACGTGCAAACGTGTGTCAGAAAGAAATCGTGCCTAGTGTTATCCGTTGCAATGACGTCACAATTGTCCTTTCACATTCTTTTAGGATGTCTCTGAGGTTTTGAAAGCTCAAGGACTCTTTTGAAAAACATGAAGCACTGAATAGAAAATATCAGTGAAGGTTTTAAGAATTTTCAAAATATCGCTGTTAAGGAAGAGATATTCAGCGATGTAATTTATCTTGAAATCTTGCATTTACATGCGATTTGTCAGAGAGAGAAAACATACCTGGATATCAGTTTAACCAAGTTTATTCAGAGAGAAGATGATGAAATGGATTATATAAGTTGATTTTATCCCGAAGGCTATACAAGATTGTATAAACGTATCGCTGATCAAATGTGAACCGCTGAAGATTTTACCCTTCAAATCAGGAGGTTTGGTAAACAAATCGGCTAACTGATAATCAGTTGGGATAAAATGAAGTTCTATATCACCATTCATCACATGATCTCTGATAAAATGATATCTGATTTCTATGTGTTTTGTCTTTGAGTGTAGCACTGGATTGTTTGCTATAGCGATGGCACTAGTGCTGTCGCAATAGATTGGAATTTTGGAGAGCTGAAGATCATAGTCTAGTAGCTGATTTCTCATCCACAAGACTTGAGAACAACAGCTTCCAGCGGCTACATATTCAGCTTCAGCTGTGGAAGTGGACACTGAGTTTTGCTTCTTACTTGTCCAACTTACCAGCTTTCCACCCAGGAGCTGACATCCTCCTGTGGTGCTTTTCCTATCCATTTTGCAACCTGCAAAATCACTGTCTGAATAGGCGGTTAGATCGAATCCTGAGTCTTTGGGATACCAAAGACCTAGATTCGCTGTACCCTTAAGATATCGAAAGATTCGCTTTACAGCTTTCATATGGGATATCTTAGGTTCAGCTTGATATCGTGCGCACAAGCATGTTGCAAACATAATATCGGGTCGGCTAGCTATAAGATACAATAGTGAGCCGATCATCCCACGGTACAGCGTGACATTGACAGGAACACCCTTTGTGTCCTTATCAAGTGTCAGCGGTGGTGCCATAGGGGTTTTCATAGCTGAACTTTCAGTTAAGTCGAATTTCTTCAGCATATCTTTAACATATTTTCCCTGATTTATAAAAGTTCCTTTTTCAGTTTGCTTAATCTGAAGACCAAGGAAATATGTTAGTTCACCCATCATGCTCATTTTATACTCATCTTTCATTCTATCAGCGAAACGAGAACAAAGCTCAGGGTTAGTAGAACCAAATATAATGTCATCAACATATATTTGAACTAAAATGATATGACCTTTCACTTTTCTAAAAAATAAAGTTTTGTCAATCTTTCCTCTCTCAAATTTTTCAATATGGAGATAAGTAGAGAGAGTATCATACCATGCACGAGGAGCTTGCTTTAAGCCATAAAGTGCCTTGTCCAGTTTATAAACGTAACCTGGACGCTTAGGATCTGAGAATCCTGGAGGTTGTTCCACATACACTTCTTCATTCAGCTTTCCATTTAGAAACGCTGACTTAACATCCATCTGATGTACAGTGAAGTTTTTGTGTACAGCATATGCTAAGAAAAGACGAATAGATTCAAGTCTTGCTACTGGAGCAAAAGTTTCGTCATAATCTATGCCTTCCTCTTGCCTGTATCCCTGAGCAACAAGACGAGCTTTGTTGCGAGTTACAGTACCATGTTCGTCCAACTTGTTTCGATAGACCCACTTAGTGCCTATCACCGTTTTGTCAGTTGGTCTCCGAACAAGTTTCCAAACTTTGTTTCTTTCGAATTCAGTCAGCTCTTCTTGCATAGCGCTGACCCAGTTTGGATCTCTGAGGGCATCATCTATTTTCTTGGGTTCAGTTAGAGAAATAAAGTTAACAAATAAACAAATATTACCTGCACTTCTACGAGTCTGAATACCAGCGTTGGGATCACCAAGAATTTGATCGATTGGGTGATTTACAGTCCATCGCTGAGCAGGAGCATACGTCGCTGATTCAGTCTGAACTAGGCATGGCAACGGGGCGGGTATGGGGCGGGGACCCCCATCCCCGGCCCCGGTTTGTAATACCCTCCCCCCGGCCCGGCCCTGCCCCGGTTTGTGATACCCACCCCCGGCCCCGGTCAACCCCCGGTCAAACCCCGGTCAACCCCCGGTCAACCCTTAATAACTAATAAAATATATAATTTTTTTAATATATATATATATATATATATTTAATAAAAATATACATTTTTAATATATATATATATTTAATAAAAATATACATTTTTTAATATATATATATATACCGGGTCCGGGGCGGGTCGGGGACCCTCATCCCCGTCCCCGTCCCCGTCCCCGGTTTTCTTAAATGGGGAATCCCCGGCCCCGGCCCCGGTACCCGGTTTGGCGGGGAATCCCCGGCCCCGATCGGGGCGGGTGGACCGGGTTTTGGGGCGGGGCGGGGCAATTTGCCATCCCTAGTCTGAACTGGAGAAACTGAAGATGAGGCTTCAACTACTTCTGGATTATCAGCTAAGAGAGGAATGTTTGCATTTGTCACTTCATTCACTGATTGTTGAGAAATAGATGGAATGTCTGAGACATTTGGATCAACTGCAGGTATAGTGTTTATAGGAACAACTGAGACCCATGATGTTTCAGCTTCACTATTCTGCATGTTTGGAATGATAGTGGGACTATCATCTTCTACTGGATGAGCATGAGGAGTGGGAACTTCTTCTGAATCACCAAGATGAGAAAACATCCATTGATTCAGTTCTTCAGTATCAGCGTTCGGTTTAGAGTTCGCTGAACGGGATTCGTCAAACGTGACGTGAATAGTTTCTTCTACAGTTTGTCTTCTACGGTTGAAGACTCTGAAGGCTTTGGAGACTGAGGAGTATCTAAGAAAGATTCCATCATCAGCCTTAGGATCAAACTTTCCAAGGGCATCTCTGTTGTTCAGTATGAAACACTGACAGCCAAAGATGTGAAGAAAGCTGATTGAAGGCTTTCTCCCATGAAAGAGTTCATAGGCTGTCTTTTTGAATCTTTTAACTATCAGCGACCTATTTTGCGTAAAGCAAGCAGTGTTGACAGCTTCTGCCCAAAACTGAGTAGGCAGGAGAGAATCGCTGAGCATTGAACGTGCAGCTTCAATAATTGTTCTATTTCTTCTTTCAGCGACTCCATTTTGTTGCGGTGTTCTCACTGACGAAAAGTTGTGAGAAATACCCTTACTCTCAAGGAAGGAATCAAGAGAACTGTTTTTGAATTCAGTTCCATGATCACTCCTTATTGAGCGAACAGTCATATTGTTCAGAGTTTCCATCTTCCGAACAAAGGTGATGAGTTCTTCAGGGGTGTCACTCTTAGAACGGAGAAACATTACCCATGTGTAACGAGAGAATTCATCAACTATGACCTGCGTATATTTCTTTCCAGCGATGGATTGTTTGTTAACGGGGCCAAACAAATCCATATGGAGTAGTTGTAGAGGAGATGACACTGAGGAGACTTGCTTTGACTTGAAGCTTGCCTTGGTCTGCTTCCCTTTTTCACACGCTGAACATAAAGACTCTTTGGCGTATGAATGCTGAGGTAGACCAGTGACTAACTCTTTGGAGGAAAGAGTATTCAGTGTCTTGAAATATAGATGTGAGAGCCTCTTGTGCCATAGTCAGTTGACATCAGAAGATGCCTTTGAGAAGAAACAGGAGTTCTCAGTGGTTGTTGAGTCCATGTTTATTACATAAACATTTTCCAAACGATAACCGCTGAGAGCTATCTTCTCCTTTTTGTCAGAGACAAAGCAGGATTCCTTGGTGAAAATCACTTTGTTATCCATGTCGCAAAGCTGACTGATGCTCAGAAGATTATGCTTCAGCCCTTCAACATATGCGACTCTTCTGAAGGAGGTTGTACCATTTGAAAGTACACCATACCCTCGGGTGTGTCCTTTTCCATTTCCACCGAAAGTCACAGAGGGACCCTTCTCTTCCTTGTATTCAGCGAGCAGGTTTTTCTTTCCAGTCATGTGTCTAGAGCATCCGCTATCGAGATACCAGATACCCTTCTTAACCTGCATTTACAAAGGAAGATTAGTTTTGCTTGGGTACCCACTTAACCATGTATACACGTTTGTCAGTGGAAGTAGTTGGAATGGAAGGTTCAGCGGTCTTCGCAGCATTTGAAGATTCAGCTTTGTCTTTCTTCACTTTGGTTAATTTCTTAACCTCAGTGGTAGGAGTCACCTTGACCTGATTTGCACCAGGGTTGGTCTTCTTTGCCTTGGGGGCAATCTTCACCTTAGCTATCTTTTCAGCTTTGGTGGCTGTGGGGCACTTACTAGCAATATGATCGGTAAGTCCACAGTGATAACATTTCCTATAACTAAAAGTAGTTCTAGGACCACTTGTATGCTGAGCTTTTAATTTTGAATTAGAAGTGCCAGCACCAAGTAAACTATTGGCTTTAGAAATGGGACGAACATTCAGTTCTTCAGATTTCTTACCAAGGATATCCACTCTGAGTCTAGGAGTAGATCGCTGAATAGATCCAGAGATCAGCTTTCTAGATCCAGAGGGGTAGGTCACTGAGGCTTTAGAAGCATTCAGCTTTGGTACTAAGGTACCCTTCTGAGGATTTTGATAAATAACAATTCCTTTACCTTTGTCTTTAGAGACAGAGGTAGGTTTTGAATAAACCATTTTCTCCTTACCTTTTGAGGAGGTAGGAGTTTCCTCAGGGATTGGTGTAATGGACGAGGAGCACTGAGATGATGAAGTGTCAGCAACTGAGGATACGAACGTTCCAAATTTAAGCATTGAACGTTCAGTGGTTGGTTTTGGAGTATCATATTTATAACCCAGACCACGTTTATCACTCAGAGGAATCTGAGCCTTAATTATCTCAGTGATCTTTGTTGAAGAATTACACCATCCTTCAACAGTAGCTTGTTCAGCTTTTAATGCAGCGATAGCTTCTGCTCGTTCGATTTTGACTAGCTGATTTAAATAGACTTGATCTTTAAAATCATTTTCAATTTTAGAAAGCTTTTCTATTTGAAGGTGGCAGTTTTTAAGCTTGTCAGCGAGATCAAGATTTTGGTTTTCAACCACAGTTTTGCCGTTCATGGCTTCGTATAAACTTCTAGTCAAGAGATCGATCTTACGGAGACTATCAGCTTCATCAATATTTGCAATATTGGTAAAGAAAGAAGGTGATACCTAAATGGCAGATGTTGAAGTGGAGGGAATGTCTGAACTTTCTTCCTCTTCTTCAATCTTAGCCATGAGACATTGATTTGCTTCATCATCTTCAGAATCAGATGATGATGCTTCTTCATCAGAAGCAGCCCAATCATAATCAGCCATCAGGCCTTTTCCTTTCTTCTTAAAGCTTTTCAGCTTTGCATACTTCTCCTTCAGCTTTGAGTATTTGTCATCTTTATTCCTTGGAACAAAGGATTTCTTTGTAAAAGCTGAAGGTCTCATGATTTTCTTTGACATGCACTCATTAGCGAAATGACCTGTCTTTTCGCAGTTGAAACAAGTAGCAGTAGCCTTATCAACAAAAGCTGATGATTTAGGCTTGTCAGTTATGGAAAGAGGTTTGTTCTTTCTAAACATTTTCTTCTTGGCGAATCTCCTGAACTTTTTAGTTAGGAGAGCCAAGGATTCATCATCATCTGAAAAATCAGAATCTGATGACCTTTCAGAGTTACTCTCTAACTCAGTGATAGTGACCGAAGGTCGCTGAGTAGAAGGTTCCTCTGAGATTAAAGCAACATGGGTGCTTTTGGAATCTTTTACAAAATTCTTCTTAAGATGGCTAGATTGCTCATGATTCAGCAATGTGTCATATAAGGTAGCAAGGGTCATTGATCTTAGATCCTTTGACAGCTTAAGACACATGGAATAATTGTCCCAGCTTTCAGGTAAACATTCTAGAAACTTTGTCAGCACTTCAAAGTTAGAATATTCCTTACCAACAGTTTTCAGATCTATAATTAAACAATTAAAACGTTGGTGAACTTCAGAGAGAGTTTCATTCTTACCAGAAATGAAGCTTTCGTATTGTCTTACCAGGTTGATCTTTCTTGAGTCCTGGACTTCAGACGTTCCTTCATACTGAACA
This sequence comes from Saussurea involucrata, assembly GCA_033807775.1. NCBI lineage: Eukaryota > Viridiplantae > Streptophyta > Magnoliopsida > Asterales > Asteraceae > Saussurea > Saussurea involucrata. The sequence goes on along the minus strand of JAWVWS010000826.1, from coordinate 24,489 downwards.
CATATTGTGTCCCACATGGCTTTTGATGACTTCAGGTTCATGACGGAATGGTAGACTTCGTCAGGAAGGGCCATGGATAGTATGGATCTGGCTTTTGTATCTATAGCCACTTTCTTCTTATCTTCGTCGGTCCACTGATGGATTTCTTTAGGAATCAACCTTTCTGGAATAGCAGGTCTATTTGCAGTGGCTGGAACTAAAGGATCAATTGTTACAGGGATGTGTGGGCCGTTCTCAAGATAGTAAGGTATAGTAGGGTCTACACCTTCTAAGAAGAGTGTCATCCTATTTTTCCACAAGTTGAAGTTGTCTCTGGAAAATCTAGGGGGTTTTGCAAGAGAACCATTGTCTATATAATGTGTGTTTGAGTTGGTGGCCATTTTCAGATAATAGCAAGGAAGAGAAATATCTTAGATTAGATCTTGTTTATGAGATTAAACAAATCTGCTCTGATACCACTTGTTGGTCCCGAAAGGCCAATACAAGTTTGTAGAAGGGGGGGGGGGGGGGGGGGGTTGAATACAAACACACAGATTTTACTTTTCTAAATTGTTTATTGATAAATCATTAACAATTTACAGCTTGTTGCGGAGACAAGATTAAGGATAAACCTAAATCTAAATGTAACGACCCGGTTTCCCAAACATTATTCAAATAACATACATTGCATAACTTCATTACATTCATAATAAAAGATACAAAATAAACCACAAACGGTCCCTTCGGTCTCGAAACTACAAAATACATTAAGCTTCCTAATCAACGCCCATCAAATGCTCCTTACACTTAATCCTTTCCTTTGTCGATCCTTAACCTGGAAAACATATTTTTGAAAACAAAATGAGGGTTAGACCAAACGGGTCTAGTGAGTTAATCCCGGTCCTTTCCAAAATCATTATAAAACCTTTTATGTAAATCCTTTGTATCAAAATAGTTTAGATAAACCTTTGATAATTCTTTCGTAAAATATAAACATACCACACGTATTTAAATACCAATCTAGACTCGTGCATTGTGTACATCTCATTCACCTTATTCCTCCACAAATGGCCATATTAGTTGGTAGCAAGCCAACTAATAAATCAACAACCGGTCCGCTCACCGAAACCCGGCTACCTGTCGGTCCGCACACCGGAACCTGACTACTCACCGGTCCGCACACCGGAACCCGGCTACACACCGGTCCGCACACCGGAACCCGGCACAAGTGCACTCGCTTATATAAATACAATATATATCTCATCACATCATATTGTCATTTATATATAAATAACCATATTCCTACCACATAATCATCTCATATATATATACACATACTCACATACATATATAAACACATATATGTATTCCAGTTGAAAACGTTTAAAGCAAAACTCACCTCGATCGCTTATCCATAAACACTTCCAAGCTTTTCTACAAAAGATTCAGTCTATCAATCCCAATCCACAGAGTCTGCAAATAGATTTAATACAAATATCCCCTTACTAACTGATCACATAAAACATACTAGAAGACCAAGTACTCTAGATAACTCAAATCCTCAAAAGTGACCAAAACAGCTAAAGTTTCCGGACAACCCAAACAACCCGGACAAAAACACCTTTTCCGGACAACACGACTTTTCCGGACAACCTCAGTAATCCGGACGGCAAGACTAATCCGGGTAACACGATTTATCCGGACAACACAAGGAATCCGGACGCCATCCGGACTCTAAATCATCCGGAAACCACAATCAAATCGTCCGGACTCTATCAACAACTTACCCGGACACCTTCAAGAATTTACCCGGACACCTTCAAGAATTTACCCGGACACCTCTGTCGGTTTACCCCATTTTGCCCAGAAATCGACAGAATCAATACCAGAAGTGTTTTCGATTATTCTACTCCGATAGAACCCTTCTAAAAGCAATTACAAACACAAAATGTAAAGGAAACATACCTTGAATCACTTCTAATCACACCAATTGAAGCCTTAACCACACCTTTCTTCTTCTTCTTCTTTTTCTCCCAAAACACACACACACACACACTAAAAATCTGATTTTGTGAAATATCTAAACACTAAAGAGATAATATCTAACAAAATTTTCCTTTTAGCCCTTAAACTATTCAACAATAACCCAAACACCCTTAACTTATAAACTTATCCAAACTTTCCCTAAATAGAAACTTTAAAGTTAACTAAACTTAACGGAAAGATATTTTTAACTAACGAACTTATCCGGGGTATTACATTATCTCCCTCTTAAAAGAATTCCGTCCCGGAATTCGGTTAAGCAACGAACTGGGATAACTACTATTGAAAAGATATCAAATTCTATGAACACCTCAAAGTGTTTACGAAACCCTCAAAGGACTTTTTACTGCTTCTAGTTTACCATTTGTTCCCACTTCACTATTTCAACCCAAATCATCAAGAGTTTTAATTTCTCCCAAGAAATCCGCCCCTCTAAACCAACGATTCACACTCAATAATCAGATCCTACGAAGGTTCAAATTAACTCGAAAAACTCACTTATCTCCTAGAAATAAATAACTTACACTTATATGAATCTAATCCAAATAACACAACATTATAAGCTTACTCGGGACATTTACCACGCTAATACTAATTTTAATCTCACCGGCCTATTACTACAAACGCCGTGTTCTATACTTTAACTCTAAAACGTAAACATATACTTTCAATATAAAACTTGCTTAGTAAATACAACCTATTTCTTATACTCTTTCAAGGAATAGAATATACTCAACACGAATCACTTTATAACACGGAAAAATTTCTTAATTTTATCAAACCCGAAAACTTCATCCTACCATTTCCATTTCTCATGAAAGCATAGCATAATTACTACAATCACACAACCATACTTAATTGCACTTGACACCAATTCATTTATCAAATTAAAATAAAGTCTAAATAGAATATCAGCAACACACAATCTCCAACTTAGCACAAAAATACTAACACAAAACTTTAGACATTTGCTTCACTTAAACCACTCCGCAATTTGAAATTTACCAACACCGGTCTCACCTTACCCAACTAATATAATTACCAAATCATCATATAATAATTTCACTACAAAACTAAGCCGAAAAGAATTCATCACAACTCCGTTAAAAATTTCCTGTCACTAATCATATAACTCGTTAACGGCTTATTATGCAAAGTCCTGCACCAAGTTTAAAACAACTCTTACTCCAAGAAGAAAACCCGCGTGATACAAACAAGGTATAATATCCCAGATCAATCATACCAATATCATTCACAAATCCAGACTCCAGGTTCACCTCATCCTACTACCCTTGCTATGACGGAATCTCCACTAGTCATGATGAGTCGCCTCGCGAATGCACAGTCGCATACAATGTGAAATCAGATAGACATTCGAAATAAAGATTCTATCCCACAACGGTTAGACTCAAACAAGAGTTGCGCAATAGAACTAAATCAATTATTCTAAGGCTATTTAGTTCCTACTGTACACCACTTATAAGGCATTCACTTAACAACCTATCAGGACTAACATAAATTCCTACTAGCAAGTAATAGTCATGCAACAAAGTGTAATAAGTACCAGGCAATCTAGCATACATACTCCCATGTTCTAGAAAGCAATAATTTACACTGAGTACTCTACCTTTTCCCTTGGCATCGGCCGATTGTACACACCGCGCTTTCAATCACCGACTCTAAAATGTCCCAACAATCCAATACTCAAAAAAAATAACAACATTCTACTTCCCAATAGGTTACAACAACAACTCGGAGTATCACCTTAACCCTTAATTGAACTTTTCTCCATAGGTCATCCCCAACTCTACCGTCACTTCTCTAATTCAAAACATATCTAATACAAACAACACTTTCTTGCATTAAATACACCGACCACGAACCTTAGATTACAATTGATTTCTACACTTGCCACAACATCATTCTCGTACCACTACTACGTCCTACCCCATGGTCCTTCACCCCAATCATCACATTCGAATATTTTCTCCCATTCTCTTCTCAACATAAAACACGTTTTCTCCAAGGATAGCACACTAGAAGGTACTCACTCTTAACAGATCCTATAAGCTAGCTTTCTTTCGCCTCCAAACCAATTGCACGCACCTAATTTCAACAACTACTATACTTTACTAACAACTTCACCATACCTCTTATCAGAAGCTTAATCGAGTCAATCCGAAATCACACTCAATGCTCAAAATAACTTCACATTTTCCATTTCTCAAACGGTAATACTCTATTCTTTAGCTAACCATCTACTGCCACTCCATTCTCTTATTCTTGAATAACACTACTACACACCGCCTAGACATCCATACCTCTCCCCACATACTTTTGGCACCTTTACACAACTTACAAACAAAATTCCGAGCAGAGGTTTCCACTTATACTCACTCCATATCCTCACAAATCCACCACTTAATCTCACGAAATTCATTACTACTACACCTCGCACATTCACTAATTATAAACTGCCACCATCTTATCCACATTACCCCACACATTTAAACAATACTTTTCTTGATAGCGTCAACAATCACATTAAGTATAATCTACACAACATACTAAACTGTCGCCTTCATGACTAGGTCAAGACTTTACGCACTATCGTTACCTTCCACACACAATTCATCACGTTCTACATACTGCTATTAATCTTTACACTCAAGCCATCACACTCCACACACTAACAAATTAGAACAACAATAATTAAACACACCCTTCTATATATCTAACACAATTATCAAATATTTTTCTAACACAAATAATAAAATTGAAAACACAAAAGAATCGGTTTGCACCGAAGTCAGATAACACTTTAGCACGTATAAAGTTTATAAAAATATACCTGTCTTCATCTCTATCCATATGTCGAGTTCGACTTGCCACTCTGTTGATTTCAACAAGGTTAATATACACGTAAGCACATACCCAATATAACAAGATATTCCGGTTCAACATGTACTTGTAAGTTCTCGCTTACACTGGCCAGGTGTAATTTGAACATACCTTACATGATGTTCCTTCTACCTTTTTATACTTAACATCCCAAGGTTCTAAAATAATAAGGACATCCTACTTCACATGCAGTTTAAGTCTAGGTATAAATCCAAATACCTAAATCTCTTAAACTAGGGCTCTGATACCATTTGTAACGACCCGGTTTCCCAAACATGCTTCAAATAACATACATTGCATAACTTCATTACATTCATAATAAAAGATACAAAATAAACCACAAACGGTCCCTTCGGTCTCGAAACTACAAAATACATTAAGCTTCCTAATCAACGCCCATCAAATGCTCCTTACACTTAATCCTTTCCTTTGTCGATCCTTAACCTGGAAAACATATTTTTGAAAACAAAATGAGGGTTAGACCAAACGGGTCTAGTGAGTTAATCCCGGTCCTTTCCAAAATCATTATAAAACCTTTTATGTAAATCCTTTGTATCAAAATAGTTTAGATAAACCTTTGATAATTCTTTCGTAAAATATAAACATACCACACGTATTTAAATACCAATCTAGACTCGTGCATTGTGTACATCTCATTCACCTTATTCCTCCACAAATGGCCATATTAGTTGGTAGCAAGCCAACTAATAAATCAACAACCGGTCCGCTCACCGGAACCCGGCTACCTGTCGGTCCGCACACCGGAACCCGACTACTCACCGGTCCGCACACCGGAACCCGGCACAAGTGCACTCGCTTATATAAATACAATATATATCTCATCACATCATATTGTCATTTATATATACATAATCATATTCCTACCACATAATCATCTCATATATATATACACATACTCACATACATATATAAACACATATATGTATTCCAGTTGAAAACGTTTAAAGCAAAACTCACCTCGATCGCTTATCCATAAACACTTCCAAGCTTTTCTCCAAAAGATTCAGTCTATCAATCCCAATCCACAGAGTCTGCAAATAGATTTAATACAAATATCCCCTTACTAACTAATCACATAAAACATACTAGAAGACCAAGTACTCTAGATAACTCAAATCCTCAAAAGTGACCAAAACAGCTAAAGTTTCCGGACAACCCAAACAACCCGGACAAAAACACCTTTTCCGGACAACACGACTTTTCCGGACAACCTCAGTAATCCGGACGGCAAGACTAATCCGGGTAACACGATTTATCCGGACAACACAAGGAATCCGGACGCCATCCGGACTCTAAATCATCCAGAAACCACAATCAAATCGTCCGGACTCTATCAATAACTTACCCGGACACCTTCAAGAATTTACCCGGACACCTTCAAGAATTTACCCGGACACCTCTGTCGGTTTGCCCCATTTTGCCCAGAAATCGACAGAATCAATACCAGAAGTGTTTTCGATTATTCTACTCCGATAGAACCCTTCTAAAAGCAATTACAAACACAAAATGTAAAGAAACATACCTTGAATCACTTCTAATCACACCAATTGAAGCCTTAACCACACCTTTCTTCTTCTTCTTCTTTTTCTCCCAAAACACACACACACTAAAAATCTGATTTTGTGAAATATCTAAACACTAAAGAGATAATATATAACAAAATTTTCCTTTTAGCCCTTAAACTATTCAACAATAACCCAAACACCCTTAACTTATAAACTTATCCAAACTTTCCCTAAATAGAAACTTTAAAGTTAACTAAACTTAACGGAAAGATATTTTTAACTAACGAACTTATCCGGGGTATTACACTAAACAAGTTGGAACACTAAGGTTTCTTGCACTAAGAAAGATAAGGAAATTACTAATAATAACCTATCTTGAGATAAGAGATATGAACTTGTCCAGAGTTAGCAAGTTACTTCAAAATGAAGTGAGTTCATCTCTTTATATACTGCATGCATTTAATGCAAGTCAGTATACACTTTACACGTGTCATCAGCTGGTTGGTTGCATGTCATTGACCTTGTTTGACAACCTTAGTAGCCGTAAGGATGAACAGTGTAGTATCAGAGTGGTTGTACGATTTCAGATATTCGGAGGTTCTTTTCTGACATTTCATACGGAGGCGTGCAAGGGTGGTTAAGACAAAAGTACTTTGTACGGAGGACTTCATGATCAGCTTTCGTTGATTCAGCGATTATCATTTACTATTCAGCAGATGATAAAGTTCAGCGATAGCTGAAGTCTTGTACTTGATACTTCACGTTGAGTGGACAAATCTGAGTCTTCGCTGATCCGCATCAGTTCATTAGGAGACTTGTCGCTGGTTCTTGAGCTTGATCTTCGACTTCAGCGTAGAACCTTTGTTGACGTGAAACTTGTCTTCAAGGATCATAAGTAAACAACTAACTTATCAGCGATCATCATAATGACTGAACAGACTCAGAGCATTTATGGTGAACAGTTTCGCTGAATGTTTAACTTAAAGAGCGAGAGTTCCTATCAGCGGTACTGGAAGATCTTAGTACTTATCAGCGATAGTGAAACTCTGATACATATTGTTTACTTACAATTTTCACTAAGTATTTTAAGAGAGGGTCATTATCAAATCACTGAGGGTTTGGATCAACATGAAGTTATGAGATGATCCTCCAACTTTGAGGATCCCACCGATGTATATTATGACACTTGTGACTCCACTTGAAGAAAAGCATCTATCAAGACTTCTTGAGATCCCACCTATTTGAGAGTCTTCATAGGTGGGATATTGTTGGCCGACACAGAGAGAGGTCGGTGGAGAGGTGTCCACCGATGTGTGGGAACACCATCGGTGGACAATGAATTGTAGTTGTTGATGTGGGATCTTTCACTTCCACAATGAGAGGATCTTCAATCTTGACTTTGGTTGATCTTTGACTTCACCAAACATTTGCTATCTTGTACAAGCCATTACAAAGAACCATCCAAAATTTCTCCAAGTATAAAATGTTTTTCAAAGTATAAAAGGAGATCATGAGGTCATCTTCAAATCTTGATGACCCAACACTCTCCCTGCCACCCCCCAACAAAATCTATTTCTAATTCTCTCCAACTCTTTGATCACACCTCTCGGGGCTCGAAACAACGAGAAGAAGTATAACGACAAACTTCCGAGTACTGATTTAACCAAAGTTAATCTACCTTCACTCGACATAATCCTTGTTTTCCAAGAAGTAAGTTTATTTTTTACCTTCTCAATTACCGGCTTCCAATGCTCCTTTCTTGACATCGACGCTCCGACCGGGAGGCCAAGATATGTAAAAGGAAAAGTACCCCACCCGCATCCCAAGCTTCATGCCCAATTTTGAATCACTTCATCACTTACATCGATCCCATAGATCTTACTTTTGCTCACGTTAATCTTCAAGCCCGAACCTCTTGAAAGCATTTAAGGATCTTCAATACGTTTTTTAGATTTGTAAGGCCCCACTTTCCAAAAAACATCACGTCGTCCGCATATTGGAGGTGCGAAATCGATACGCCGTTCCTTCCTACTTTAATTCCTTCAAAGAGTCCCTTCGCCACCGCCTCCTCCGTTAGCACATGTAGGGATTCGGCCACCACAAGGAAAAGAAATGGGGCTAGGGGGTCCCTTGCCTTAGCCCCTTTTCCATTTTGAACTCCTTGGTCGGGGTCCCATTTATAAGAACCGACATCGTTGCGGAACTTAAACACGCCTTGATCCAATTTCTCCATTTCTTCCCGAACCCCATTTTCTCCAAACTTTCAAAGAGAAAAAGCCACTCCACGCTATCGTACGCTTTCTCAAAGTCCACTTTAAATATCAATCCATTTCTTTCCAAATGTGAGAGGAAACGGAAGGAAATGAAAGAAATGAATTTAAAAAGAACTAAAAATATTTATAAAATTACACATATACCCATTAATTACATTTTACTATAAAATAAATAAGGATATATTCAGGGCCGTTTCTGACATTTTGGAGGCCTTGTACGAAAAACTAGATGAATCATTAATTTTTTATTTAAATTATTTTTACTACATGCCAACCTTTATTTGATAATAAATCGACAACTAACTCAAATTTTACTATTAAATATTCAAAGAAAAGTATAAAACAAATCATTATAATAATATTAAATAACCAAAGTTATTTAAAACATCTCTAATAGTTATTCTATATTTTTTTTTTCTAAAATAGAGAATCTTAAAGAAAAAATACGTCCAACTCAAAGAGTTACTCTATTTTAGTAATTTTGGCATTATTTATATAATTAAAATCATAATACATTTAACCTTAGTAGTGGAAACAATTAAAACAAAATATCTCTCTGCTAAAAACTAAGTTTTAAAAGCTGCTATGCTACAGTCTCTATTTTCTTTGTCAATTTTAACATACACTAAAAATTAAAGATGGTCTGAAACTTTAAAACTAAAACTTTCAAAAAAACAAAATACAATAAAGATTGGTGAAAACAAAATTAAAGAATAAAAAGAAGAATGAACAATTCTAAATTTTGAAGTTGAAGAGTAAATTATAAAAAGAACTTACTAAAAATTTATATAATTTAATTTCCAATTAATAAAAATTAGAAAAAAAAACTAAAGAATATTTTAAATCCTTAAAAAAGAATTAAAAAGTGGTTAAATTTTGTATATTTAATAAGTCCCAAGAAATTTTGGGGGCCCTTTACGAAAAACTAGATGAATCCTTAATTTTTTATTTAAATTATTTTTACTACATGCCAACCTTTATTTGATAATAAATCGACAACTAACTCAAATTTTACTATTAAATATTCAAAGAAAAGTATAAAACAAATCATTATAATAATATTAAATAACCAAAGTTATTTAAAAGATCTCTAATAGTTATTCTATATTTTGTTTTTCTAAAATAGAGAATGTTAAAGAAAAAATACATCCAACTCAAAGAGTTACTCTATTTTAGTAATTTTGTCATTAGTTATATAATTAAAATCATAATACATTTAACCTTAGTAGTGAAAACAATTAAAACAAAATATCTCTCTGCTAAAAATTAAGTTTTAAAAGCTGCTACATTCTCTATTTTCTTTGTCAATTTTAACATACACTACAAATTAAAGATGGTCTGAAACTTTAAAGCTAAAACTTTCAAAAAAACAAAATACAATAAAGATTGGTGAAAACAAAATTAAAGAATAAAAAGAAGAATGAACAATTCTAAATTTTGAAGTTGAAGAGTAAATTATAAAAAGAACTTACTAAAAATTTATATAATTTAATTTCCAATTAATAAAAATTAGAAAAAAAACTAAAGAATATTTAAATCCTTAAAAAAGAATTAAAAAGTGGTTAAATTTTGTATATTTAATAAGTCCCAAGAAATTTAGTAAGAAAACAAAACTAACTTAAAACAAAAAACATATTGATAAAACCTTTCCTGTCTCTCCTACACTCCTACTCAAGAACATAATTTTTTTTCTCCATTTCCTTTCTTTTCCTTCAATCTCAAGAACACAAATACAAAAATTTCTTTTATTCCCTTCCGTTTCTTTTGTTTCCTTTTTACTTCCTTTCTCTTATTATGTTTTGGTACCACCATAAGCTAATCCAAACATTTTTTTATAAAACTCCAATTTAACACCACATAAGTTAATAAACACTTTTATATAAAAGCATAAGTTGTTTTAAATAAGAAAGTTGGCTGAAATAGCCAAACCAAACTTGAAAATTGACCTCCCAGCCATACACTTTTCAGGCTTACTAAAATAGCCAACAGGTCCGCACTCTGACTCGACCCGAAGAGTGCTGACTGCAATCAAACACGTGTCAATCCCTTATTACCCATAGAAAGTCGATTTTACTTAATTTTTTTGTTGACCCAGGTCTGCACTATAAATTTATATTAAAGAAAAACTGTCAGATTGAGCAGGTCCTAGAAATACAAGTGCAAACCTAAAAATGGAGAATACAAACTCATTGGCTATATATGTAAAACCCAACTAATTTTCAATTTCCCGACTATTTAAGTCAATTTCCCTTTTTAAATAAGAAATCCCAAACACCCCTAAAACTGGAGAACACAACGTAAGAGCATCTCCAACATGTTTGCTATAATTTTTCTAAAATAGAGAATCAAAAGTTAAAATCTCTAAAATGTGTTACATTCCTCTCCAACAGCTTTGCTATTTAAGAGATTATAACACAAATTTTATTATATAATATTCTCTAATTTATATTTCCAATACACTTTACAAGAAAAATTTAATATAAAATGATAAAAGAATTATGTTATTGGTGAGTTGAATAAAATAATTATTTCTCTTTCGTATTTAGAAAATTATAGATAATTCTTTGTATTTAGAGATTTCTCTATAAATTTTTATTTTAGCAAACAACATAAAAATGCTTTTAAGAGTGAATAGCAAACAAAAACCGAACTTCCTCAATTTTGATGCTATGACATCCTAATCATCGAGGGTTTGTCGGTAATCGCACGGTTTATCGGCGATGTGCAAACTCTATGTAGTATCGTCTTGGAAGAAACATTAGGGCACCCATGCTTTGAGTTTTGAATCACCATGGATATTGCTCTCTTTTCTCCATCTTCGCTTTTTCATGACGACGATGCTTCATCTACAGGTCATATCTCCATCTCAAACACACAAACACACAAACAAACAAACAAACAAACAAACACAAATGCTATCGTTTATCCTGATCGTTGTTGCTTGCTGCTTGCAGATGAGGAAGTAGTAGAGGAGAACTCTCAGACCTATGTGGAAAGAAGCCACCAATTTCCTGGAATGGTGAGTTTCCAAACATGAAATTCGTCATTAATTTCTAATTCCACTGGACTTGAGAGTGAACTAACTATGGTTGTGCTTCATTAAACCCTAGCACATCTGTCACCAGCTTTTCAATTTCGTTCTTCTGAAATTGGGGATATTTGTAGGGTCATACGTTTATTGGTTGAACCCCATTCTTTAACTAAAATAATGTGTTCACTGCCTCTATTTTGGTGGCGGCCCTTGGGGGTCTCCAAATACTTCATTAAACTAAAGTCACATTAATTTACCTGATGAATATGGCAAAGAACAAGAATCTTACCGGGTAAGAGGCAAGAACCGAGAGTCTTAACTGGTAAGTGAGGGAGAAGACTCTTACCACGGTTAACGATTATCGGGAAAATTGTTGCATATGAATATAAGATACCATTTTGATGGACTAAAATCTTACCCGATAAGTAAGTGATAGTGTTGAATTTTATCGATAAACACTTACCCGGGTAAGCGTTTGGTAATCAGCCTCTAAGAAATTCTCTAGAATTTTGTTGGCTTGTATCCAGACCCGCACCCCTTTGTTGGCTTGTATCCAGACCCGCACCCCTTTGCACACGCTCTGTCTTTAAACTCCTTCCCCTATTGAAATATTATGCCCCTGCACCTTTAATAGGTAACCCCAATCTTTTCACCAAGGTTGAAAATATGAAGTTATGCAACGCCCACTATCGATCAAAGCCACCACCTTCTTCCTGTTATTCCCTCCAATTTCATCTATAATGCCATCCAACAAATCAAATAAGTTATTTGCATCTTTAACACAATCAGATGCATTCATACTTCATAGTTAAAAAAAAGACAGTGCCGTGTGGATTGTTGACCAAAGAGTTTAAGAGACTTCTTTTTCTCATATCCGACTAATCCTCAGAAAACAAAGAAACCCCCGTTTTGTTTTCCATGTTGCTTGTATTTCGTCGACCTTCTTAGTTGATGTCTTGACTTTTTTAAGACCCAATTGTTTATCTCATACATGGATGGTGGTCTCAGTTATCAACCATAATTTCCAATGGAGCGCACCATACTATACTATGACGAGCTTCGTGCACAATTGAACACAAATCCATTCTCAATGAAGAATCGTCCAATATCCGCGCAAACTTGAAATTTAAGTCCTCTAATGATGGGATGCCACTTCCGCTACCACCCACAAAGGATACTCCACTATTTACCATCTTCTAAAAAATGCGTTGATAAACATACTTGTTCTTTTGGAAGTTTTTCAAATACTGATTGATCTCATTTTTTACTTTCGAGGGCACGTTCAGACTTGGAGCAATGTTCTTATGCGTGCATGCAAGTTGCTCCTTCATCCTCTTCACTTCCTTTAAAATGACCTTGCTACAAAAATTGCATTTGATATACTTTAGCCTTTTTTTTTCGTGCCTTCTCCTAATACCTCTATTTCTATCTCGTACTTCCACGAAGGGTCTTTTTGTGCCCTTGTTTTTGGTGCAGTGCTAGTCATCGTTCTAGCTTAAAAAGGAAAAAAAAGATTAACGCAAATTAGAGAATACACTAGTATACTTGCACAAAAATACTCACAAATTATACTATAAACAAATACTCAGTCACTTATTATACCAGCAGAAAAAATATAGAATATACTTATAACATTAACACTTTGAATGCAAGCCAACAAGTTTAAAGAAAGGATAGAAAAAATATAGTGAAGCATGTTCAAAGAATAGAAAAAATATCACCGAGTCACCAAATGTCACAGATTTCTCTCTACGAGATTGCATGCGACGTTAGTTCTTGAACTAAGTCGGTTAAACTCACGAACAACCAACGATTAAAGCAAGTAAAGGGCACAAAGGAGAATAATTGGAAACTTGTATTACTTGAGAGAAGTGTTACAAGAGAGCTTTGAAGAATACTTTAAGGTGCGATGAGCCACATGAGGCCAACACGAAACACCTATTTATACTACTCAAAGGTCAAAGGAACAATCTATAATACTATCTAGATATTTACAAGGAGCATTCTAGAACTATCAAGTAAAAGGCTATGTACATGAGGTTTTGTCTTCCTTCCATAGAGTCTTCTAGAAAGCGTCCACAAGGGTCATGGTTCTTCTTGAGTAGCGTGGAAGGTTCCAGATCTTAGATTAACGAAAATACGTCCCATTCTTAGTGGGTCGTCACATATGGCTCTAGTAACCTGTGAACTTATCTGAATGCGAGAGTTTTAGTTGATTTTGGTGTTCAATCTGTAGCTGCTACATTGTTGTTTTGTGACAAGAAGTCAGCTTTTCAAATTGCGTTTAATCCTAAATTTCACGAGCGAATTAAGCATATAGAGATCGATTTTCATTTTGTTTGAGAAAAAGTCTAAACAACCATAACCACAAGGGTTGTGGCGTACTGGTTAAGGCCCTGGGGGATGTGGTGGAATATCCCATCTGCCCAGAGTTCTAATCCAGGCGTACACAACAATTGTGGCCACTGAGGTTTAATCAGGGCTAATGTCTTACAGTCATAATTTGCCAAGGGATTAGTCTAGGCATAGCCTAGGACACCCTCCCCCCCAAAAAAAAGTTTAGACAACCATTAAGCTAGGGATGAGATCGGGACCGGACCGGTTGGTACCGAATTTTTTTGGGACTAAAAATTAGGACCGAAAACCGAACCATATGTACCGGTTCGGTATCGGTTCGGTTTCGGTCTCGGGACGGGAAATTCGGTACTAGGACTACTTAGGACCGAAAATATGAAATGTATCAAATGAATATAAAAACCAATCGTAAACCAAATATTTTTATAATATTTCAAATGTGTATCAAAACCATTCCCAAACAATTAAAAATTTAACAATCAAAAGTTTAAAACCGATCAAAAGTTCAACAAATTTCGGTCTTCTTTTAAGCTTTTTCTTTTCCAATTTGTTCATTTAGGAGATGATATATCTTGATTAGAGAAAAAAAGGTTAGTTTATTAAAGAGATGATATGCATACTTAAGAAATTTCAAAAAACATTGTCTATTAATATTCCTGTTCCGTTTCGGGATTTTTCGGGAAAATCCCGGCCCCGAATCCCGATTTTGTCGAATACTTGGAACCGAAAACCGGACCGAATACATGGTACCGGTTCGGGTTCGGTACAGTACCGGTTTGGTTCGGGAAAATGGTACTCGAAGAAGCTCATCCCTACATTAAGCCATGCTTGTGAGGAGCAAGTTTCAACTTGCTGATCTCCCAAAGTCATTGCCTTATCCTACAAGTTAGAAATCATATATGTTAGTTTATTCGGCAATGGAGGGAATTGGCGGCAATTATCCTGGCCTCTATTGAAGCTAAATGGTTATATATATATATATATATATATGACGATAATCAAATGAGAACCACAAATAGGTTACAAACCCGTGAGAACCAATGTAAAAATTTTTGTTTACATGATTTTTTTTCATCAAAACCTATGATTTAAGATATTGTTACACATATGTTCGTGTTCACCTTATGAAAAGTTTACATGTGAAAAACGAATTTTGTTTCACCTAGTGAAATGAAAAATACTCGTAAAAAATACACATGGTGAAACAAATCCATGTGAAACTATCATATTATGAAACACATATATTTGAAGTAAAATATAATAAATCCTAGCATTTGATGAAAAAATATCATGTAAAAAAATATTTTTTATATCGGTTCTCACGGTTTATAACATATTTGTGGTTCTCACATGATTTAACCCCTATATATATATATATTATATGGAGGGAGGTTCAGTGGAAAACTCCAAAAAATGAAAAACTACAAGTTAGAAATCATATATGTTAGTTTATTCGGCAATGGAGGGAATTGGCGGCAATTATCCTGGCCTCTATTGAAGCTAAATGGTTATATATATATATATATATATATATTATATGGAGGGAGGTTCAGTGGAAAACTCCAAAAAAAATGAAAAACTGAGGGGTGTGACACCCTGGTAACCGTTTATTTGGACGGTATGCACATGTGCATGCAAGTAATTGAAGTTGTTTTTTGGTTTTTATGCATGTGTGCATGTTATGCACATATGCATACTGGACAAATTTTTACAAATTACGTGTATGCACATGTGCATACCGTCCAGATGAATGGTTACCAAGGTGTTCCTCAGTTTTTCATTTTTTGCTGTTTTCGAGTGAACCTAACCCTATATATATATTATTAATGATGAGAAGCGTAAATATTTTGAGAACCAGGGAACCATCTATTTCATGTATTATTGATGTCGAATACCCTGAATAATCATAAATATTATTCATCATGAATATATGTATCATGATATTCATCTTGAATGATACATGAAATAGGTGGTTGGTTCTTTTGTTTTCAAAATATTTACGATATTCATCATAAATAATTTGTCGTATATAAATGTTCTTTGGCTTCCCATACTCAATAATACCTTTTATGCATGGTTAATTGCAGGATTTGGTCATTCGAGAATTTTCGTTTCACCAGATGAATGCTAATCTACTATGGCCAGGAACTTTTGCATTTGTAGAATGGTTAGTTCAAGATCGGTCAAGAATAGAAGGACGCCGCATCCTTGAGTTGGGCAGGCAAGTCCACCTACTTATTATATTCATACCTCAACATTTCCAATTGTTATAGTTTTATGGTCTAGCATTATTATATTGGAGTGTTTCTTCTTTCATTTCGAAGTATATAATACTTTAGAGTAAACTTCACTTTTGGTCCCTAATGTTTGTCAAATTCAACGGATATCGTCCCTAAACTTCGAAAACTCGGATTTGGTGTCTCTCATGTTTGTCATTTCATAATGGTTTTGATCCCTCCTCCAAACGACCGTTAACTTTTCTGTTAAGTCCAATTAAATGAAGGGTATCTTAGTCATTTTAGACATTGTGCTGTTAAGTTCATGACCACCCGGTTATATCAGGGGTATTTTAGTCATCAGAAAAACATTTAAAATGACAAAAAACCCCTCATTTAATTGACTTAACGGCTGCTAGGAGTAGGGACTAAAACCGTTATGAAATGACAAACATGAGGGACCAAATCCGAGTTTTCAAAGTTTAGGGACGTTGAAATTGACAAATGTTAAGGATCAAAAGTGAAGTTTACTCAATATTTTATATACGACAAATACTCACACACACTACTTGATCTTTTGAGCGGCTGGGCTCTACCGGTAATCCGGGTACCACTGGGCCAATGGAGTGTTTTTGGCTCTATGGTCGAGTTTTCATTCGAGATTTATGTTGATATTATCTTTTAAGAATGACAGTGGAACAGGTGCATTGGCCATCTTTTTGAAGAAGCTGTATCAGCTAGACATTACGACTTCAGACTATGATGATCAAGAGATTGAAGACAACATAGCTCATAATTGCACGGCTAATGGAGTAACTCCTGTGCTTCCTCATATCAAGCGTAACCTCTTTTTCCATTTTTCCATTCTTATTTATTATTGTCCATGCAATAAGAAAAGAATGATTATTAATAACCCCTCCGTCCTAAAATAAATATTCACTATGAAAAAGGCACACCGCTTTAAGAATGTGTGATTTTATTACACTTTTTAATTAACAAAAAGACAATTTTACCCGTGATGGTAGAGAGATAAACTTTCTTCTCATATTTAAGGGTAGAATGGGAAAGTAGACATTTAATTTTGAAAGTGGGCATTTATTTTGGGAAAAACTAAAATAGTAATGTGGATACTTATTTTGAGACGGAGGTAGTGTATTATAAAGCATTTAGGTTTTTGTTTGTAAAAACTCTCAACTTTTCAAGGGCACAACTTCTAAACTTATAAACCATTAAGTATTATTTAAATGCATACAAAATCTTTCAATTTAAAATTATTCCCAATTTGGCCTTCTTTAAATGTCAACAACAGAGTTTTTTGAAACCTCTACTATGCGCCCCCAATATAAGGCCAATCAACCAAATAAACAATATAATATTGAGATTTTTGGAAACCTCATCTCACAATTGATCCATTTGACCTATTTCTATCACCATGACTACAAAGTCGTGCATGTGAAAGTGGTTGAAGGTATGTAAAAGTTCGTAAAGATAAGTGAAAATGAAGATAAAAGATGAAGGTTCGTGTTTTTGGTCAACAATTAATTGAATGTTTGTGATTTTTTTTGCCGTTGGATCAAAAAATCAATTCATCCAACGGTTTACAGGTATTCTCACTGTAACTCTTATTCTCACCGGAACCCAGCCCAAGAGTTAAAACGGGCCAATTTATCTTATATATGTTAATTTGTATCTTTTTGTTTTCTGTACCAGATTCATGGGGTGATCCCTTCCCAAATCCTCATCCAGAATGGGACCTCATTATTGCTAGTGATATCTTACTTTGTAAGTGTTTCATCCTTATTATTGCTAGCGATATCTTAATATATATATATATATAGGGTTGGGTTCCGGTGAGAAGTTGAGGTTAACGTGATAAGTGGTTATCAACCGTGGGATGAGAAATGTCCCACATTAGGATGAGATGCACCGAGATAAGATGCACCCAGATGTACCGGATCAATTCCCTTCTAAAGCTTCAATTCATGGGAGGGCATTTGATTAAAAGTGATCCATGGTTCAGATCCACTTCTCACGTTTCTCACGTTGACCTCAACTCCTCACCGGAACACAACTCATATATATATAAGTAATAATATTATACGATATTGTTTTTAGTTTATATTGTTTTTAGTTTATATTGTTATGTAGTGTTTTTAAAATAATTTGGTAAATATATGGATAATTGATTGAAATGGTGGATTAATTGGTAGAAAATTAGATTTAAAAAAATTGGATGGACCCAGCCCATGGATAACCAATAATAATATCCAATGGATGGAACCTAACCTATCCAATCATCCATTGGATCAGATCTGTTGTCAAAATCCAACATCCATGGATGATTGGATTTCAACCAAAGAACACCCCTATTCTGCATGTGCCTTAGGCATGCATTTGTGTTCATTTACATATTTGAGGAAACGTGCATGTGACCCCCCCACCCGCCGGGGGCGGGGTGTAGCCATGTTCAAACATTCTTAATGTAACTTTCTAACGTTCGACTAAAGATTATGAAGGAATACTTAATACTTGTTTTCCGATACTTTTTCTTGTCACAGATGTTAAACAATATGCAAACTTAATAAAGACTCTATGCTTCCTCCTAAACTCTTACAACCCACGAGAAACGGCTGCAGCACCTCAGCCTCACGGTAAATATCTTAAGCTGTAAATCATAATTTGTGTTTTAACTTGTTACTTGTGAAAACAATACTCCCTCCGTCCCAAAATAAGTGTCCACAATAGAAATGACACCGTTTTAGACATGCCTAATTATTACACTTTTTAGTTAACCAAAATGACAACTTTATCCTTATTTAATTTCTCTATCCTCTTGACTCTTAAACATTTGTGCATTAATCAAGGGTACTTTTGAGAATTTAGCTATCTATTTTTTAGACTGGACACTTATTTTGCAGTAAATTACGTTCTTGAGTATTTTTATTTTCATCTCTATGATTTTGAAATTACGATTCTCTTTCCTATGGTTTATACTTTATTATTATTATTATTATTATTATTTTTGTTCTTCTGGTTTAAACTTGATTGTTTTCTTTGTCCCTATAGTTTACAATTCATTTCTATTTTAGTTCCTCATACTTAAAAGTAGTAATTAGCCTAAGGGACGAAAATAGAAATGAGTTGCAAACCAGAGGGACGAAAATTGAAAATTTGAAACCATAGGGACAAAATCTGCATATTTTAACAAACCACAGGGACGAAAAACGTAATTTACTCTACATAGAAACATGGACACTTAGTTTGGGACGGAGGGAGTATAACTTTGTGGCAAAAGGGTTTGTAATTGGCAAACCTCGAGTGGGCCCACACCGCCCGGCCTCAAAAGTATCAACTGTGCTATATTTAACTTTGTGAATTGTGACAAACTGATAGTGGTTTTCGATGTAATGTTAGATACTCATTCAGAACTTCCCCGACCGGCTTTCTTGATGAGTTGGAGACGAAGGATTGGGAAAGAAGAGGAGTCGTTATTTTTCACTGGATGTGAAACCGCTGGTCTTCAAGTACAACATTTGGGGTCCCGGGTATACTGTATCGCGCCTATGAAACCTGCAATCAATCGTGATTTGGCTAGTTCTTGATGGAAAAAGGTATGCCTTTCGTAAACGTAGTTGTCGATAAGATCACTCCGTTAATGGAACAAGCCGGGGTTTTCACTGATATATAATTCGGGATAAAGGACTGGTCTGCTTACATCCTACCCCTCGTACTTTACTTTACAGTGGGATATACTGTGTTTGTTTTGGTTTCTGTTTGCAAAATATTTGAATGAACATCATTCAAAATATTCTGCAGACTAAGGGTGCGTTTGGTTTGCAGGATTCTTTGTGTAATTTAAACTTAATATGTTTGGACAAACAAATAATGAAATAGAATGATGTGATGATAGTTAGGGTATTAGATTTATCTTATTGATAATTGCATCAAAATTAAACCAATTGTTTTCGTTTTATTTTTGCATAACCAACTTTAGAAACTTTCATTTTGATGAAAAATGTTTCAAGATTTCTTAGTTTGCTGGCAATTAAGATATAATCAACTTTGTTTTGAATTTTTTTGATTGGGAACATTAATAGGGATGGCAAGCAAATTGAATCCGATGGTGAAAACTGAAAACCGAAAATTTCAGGGTTTGTAAACTACTTTTCGTGGATGGGGTGGGCATTGGTGACAAATTCAGGAATTTTCTTGAGGACCAGAATGGGGATAGGGTTTGGGACCGTCATCACCGGCCTGATACACACATACATATACATATATATATATATAGGTTTGAATTTCGGTGAGAAGTTGAGGTTAACGTGAGGAGTGGTTATCAACCATTGGATGAGAAATGAATGTATATTAGATGAGATGTATCGGGATGAACCAGATCATTTCTCTTCTAAGGTGCAATTCATGGGAACACATTTGATGATAAGTGATCAAATGGTTCATATCAACTTTTCACGTTTTTCACGTTAACCTCAACTTCTGACACGATCCTTCCCTATATATATATACTATTATATATATCGTATATATATATATATATAGTATATAGGCATGAAATAATGTGAGAAGTGTTATTATTGGTGAGAAGTGTGAGATGTTTTTAAACCATTTATCACTTTTAATCAAATACCCTCGTATGGATTGCGGCTTAAAAGGGAATTGATCCGGTGCATCTCGATGCATCTCATTCTAATGTTCGTCCATTTCTCATCCAACGGTCGATAACCACTTCTCACCAAATTTGACACTTCTCATGAGAACCTAACCCTACATATATATATATATATATATATATATATATATATATAGGGTAAGGATCAAGGGAGAACCTTGAAAAAAGAAAGAACCGAAGAACCATGAAAAAACGGATGAAAAAATATATCAAAATGGATGTCAAATTAAAGATAATAAAATGATGAATTTTTTGGTGTAATTTGTTTCGCTTTAATTTCTGTCATACTTCGCCAATTTTGAATTTAAAAACAGAGGGTAAATATCTTTTTTTATTAAAAAAATTGTTTATAACTACCTTTTAATTCATAACCATTGGATCATCTTAATCTAATGGCTTGGATGAGTTCTTCGGTTCTTTCATTTTTCCTTGTTCTCTCCCGATCCCATCCGTATATATATATATATATATATATATATATATAATATTTGAAGTATATGATATTCATATACGACAAATGCAACAATTAAACTCACACCCTTCTCACCTTTTGTGAGGTTTGAACCTCTGACCTCCTACGATGACAAAGACTCACATACCGCTAAGCCAAATGCCCTTTAGTTATATATATATATAGATAGAGAGAGAGATAGAGATAGAGAGAGAGAGAGAGAGAGAGGTGTTACGTTTTGAAAGTAGAAACATGGATGAGATTACCACAAAGCCAATTGACCTTTATAAAGGGAATCGAATGGGTGCTCTTAAGATGAAGAAAGTGGACATGATCATTCTCGTGGGGAGTGATGATGTTGATTGGATTCGTGATCTGTTATGGTCTATCCCATTTACAAAGTATCATTACCTAAAAAGTTACGGTATAAGCGGGTCTTGGGTGCTTTTACTAAAACTAGAAAATGTTACCGGTAAGAGTCATTATTCTTACTTTAGAGTATCTTTTTTTGAGGTATATAATATTGATATACGGTAAATGAAACAAATAAACTCACACCCCCTTCTCACCAGGGGTGTAAATGTTGCGAGTCGAGCTCGAGTATCATTATAATCAATACTCGAGTTCGAACTCAACTCAAAAACTCACGAGTAGTAAAAGTCCAAACTCGAACTTTTCCCAAGCTCGAGCTCGAGTTCGAACTCATTTCAAGCTCAAATCAAGCTCTAACTCGAACTCGAATCAAGCTCTAAGTCATTTAATGCATAAAAGAACTCAAGGTAAACCCACTTTCATGAGGAACTCCTATTAAAATAACTTTCTTAATGGGCTAATTCTTGTAATGGGCCATGGGCCTTAGTTATCTAGGCCTTGGTATATAATGTTGTGTTAGCCTAATTGTTTAGGTTAATCATCCGATAATCATTGTAAACGTACTTTGAAATTCTCTGAATGGTTTATGAAATATAGGGATGACGTATTCAAATCATATTGTGTTCATTGCATATTGTTCGTTGATTTCTACTGTATTGCACTAATCTGGGATCCACAATTGGTATCAGAGCATACAGACAATCGACTCAAGGTTTCTGGTAAGTTTCTGAAAGACTTTCTGTCGACTGTTCTTGATAAGTTTTTTCATTCCAGTGAATTAGGCAAAATTGTTCGTTTCTGTTAGTATCAATCACTTCGTAATACTTATACCAGTGTTTCTGCAAAATTTCAGAATCCAATTCAATCGTTTGAAGTGTTTTTAAGCAAAATCATCTTTCTAAAGTCAAGTCTTTGTTCTTTAAAAGGTTCAAAATTTTTGCCTCAAAATCATTGTTTTTTTGCTTAGAAATCAATTGGGTTTGTTTGTTTTCGTGTTTTTGGTCGAAATCTAACCTTTCAGGAAAGAAATCGAGCAACCCTAGTCAGAAATCGATCCGATTTTGTCGAACCAGTCGCACTATCCGGAACATCGCTAACTCTCCGGTAAGTTTCCTTATTCTAGTCACTGTCCGGACGAATCTATCCGGGTTGTTTGCACTTCCCGGTAAATTGACTATCCGGTAATCCTATCCGGATTGCATCTGTATCCGGTAAGCTATCCGGATCCCGCATCTATCTGGACGATCGAGTTCCGGGTAAATTCATTCGGACATCTACACTTTCCGGACATTCCATCTGGTAAGTTCGTCATCCGGTTTCTTTGCCATTACCCGGTAAGTGTCTTTTTCCGGTAACTTATTTCACCCGGATTGTTTGATTTTATTCGGTCATTTTTGTTATTCGGACACTACACTCACACCCGGATCCGGACACTTCCTGATCCGGACACATTTATCCGGATTCCTACCCGATAAGTCTGATTTAATCTTATTCTTACCAGTTTAGTTAAATTCACTCTTAGACCTTGCGTTAGGACTGTCACTCGTAGTGTCTTGCGTTAGGATTTCACCTTGAATCGACACTACTGTCTGATGATCACCTTAGTGCATACTTCACGATGTCTCGCGATGCTCTAGCCATGGGTACCGACACCAAGCCTCCGATTCTCTATCGAGGCGAATACACACAGTGGCGAGACCGATTCTTGATCTTCATAGAATCCAAAGACAACTTCGAATTCATCTGGCAAGCTCTCACTGACGGACCACAAGCAACCCCAATGCAAGCCATTCCAGCTCAAGCCGAAGGTCCTGCACGACAGGCAACACCTAAAACGTTTGCCATGATGACTGATGATGAAAAGAACAGATTCACTAGGGAGCAACATGCTAAGAGATACTTGGTTCAGAGTTTGCCGAACGAGATCTACACGGCCATTGATAGCTACAAGGATACTTCCAAGGGCATGTGGGATCAAATTGAGAAGATGATGAGCGTGAGTAAAGTGGGAAACCAGTTGAAGGTGAACAACTGCATCACGCAATACATCGGTTTCAAGCAGAGAAAGGGTGAGTCCATAACTCAGGCTTACGAACGATTCTGCCTCTTGCTGAACGAGCTCCATAAGAACAAGATCACTCGATCTAACACAGAAAATGGCTGAATAATCTCCTGCCAGAATGGAAAGTATTTGCATCTCACATCAAACACAACCACATCATCGAGAACGTCCCAATCAATGAGATTTATGAGATGCTCATGCAAGACGAAGACGAAGTCATGGAAACGTTGAACACCCATAAATCTTCCTCTAAACCACAATCTGACCCCCTCGCCCTTGTGTCATCAAAAAGTCGCAAGTCATCCAGCCGTCACTCCAAGAGAACCCAAGTGTCCAGTGAGTCAGAACCAGAAGCTGAAGAAACAGAGGAAAGCGACTCTGACCCTGAGCTGACTGAAATAAAGAAAGCAATGGCCCTGATCACCAAGTCTTTTCAAAGAAAGAAGTTCTTCAAGAAACCTTCCTCTAATAATCAGCGCTACTCTACTACTCCCAACAAGCGCCATGATTATAAGGAGAAGTATGAAGGAAAGAGAAAGTCTGACGAGCACAAGCATTCAGATTATAAGGAGAAAAACGAACGAAAGCCCAAG
>JAWVWS010000825.1:0-25000 GCA_033807775.1 Saussurea involucrata | reverse complement strand
CACCATCATCCATAACATACTGATTTTGTTCAGTATCGGTGATAGTGTCACAACCAAAGAGTTCATCGCTGACATCGAAGTCAAAGCTGATGAACAAAGACCAGTCTACTCGTGATCTGAAGCGGCCATCAGTGAACCAAGACAAGTCTACACATACGCGAAAATTCAAGAAAAAGGCTTCAACGATAGTTGACTTACATCAGACCTTACTGATGAAGATCCCATCAGCAATCGCTGATCATGAAGCTTGCGCTTCAAGAATTGCTTGTCTTATCCTCTTACACAAAACTACGAAGGTACAAAAAAAAGTTTTATTTTGTCGATATTCGTACAACCACTCTGCGACCTACACTGTTCACCATGTGGCCCAAAGCATGTCTTTGATAAAAGTCAGAAGCATGCACCCAATGAAGATCTGAAACGTGTAAAGTGCTCATGCCATGCATTTAATGCATGGGGTATAAATAGGAACAACACCCTTCATTTTGAAGGATCTCCTGACTTATGAGTGCATGTAGAAAATCTCTATTTTTCTACTTATCCTTCTTTCTATTTTATAAGTGCAAGAAATCTTTGTGATTCTTAAGTTTGTATAGATTAGGTTTACTTAATCTTATTCTGCAACAAACTGTAAATTGTGTTTTAATTTATCAATACACAATATCGGAAATTAAATTTTGTGTTTGTATTCAACCCCCCTTCTACAAACTTTCACCCTTGTAGAACCCCTTCGAGACCAACAGTTTGGTAACGCGTATAAAGAGAAGTAGTAAACATAATATCGGGTCTACTAGAAGTAAGATAGAAGAGGGACCTGATCATACCCCGATAATTGGTTACATCAAATGATTATCCATCGAGATCAACATGAATTTTCAGAAGGGGGTGCCATAGGAGTTTTCATAGCAGAGCAATTTTCAAAATTAAACCTTAGGGTTGTGAGTGAATGCATATTGAAGAGGAGAGCGTTAAAGAATGAAGGAGACGTGGTTGAACTCTTTCTGGTTTGGATCAACTTCAAACCTTGCTACATGGTTGCATTGATTGAATGCAAGGTCTTCATGTGATGTGGGAACAGCCTTGGCAAATTTGTGGATCTTGAAAGCTTTCACTGGAGTGGTGGAGGCCATTGGTGAGGAAAAAGGAATACGGGGTAGGGTTGCAGGTTTCTCAGAGAGAGAGAGGGAGAGAGAGAGAGAGAGAGAGAGAGAGAGAGAGAGAGAGAATAGTACTAGAGGTTGAAGACGGAGGTAAGAGGAAAAAGGAAGGGAAGAAAAGTTTAAATACCCCGGGAATTCAAAGAGGTAAAAGATTAGAGTTTGCTTAAATAGTAATGATGACAATTTAAAAAGGAGTGGTAAGAAACGATTTGGATAAATGGAGAAGTGGAAAAGTCACGTCGTGTAACTGACACACGACATGGGGTGACGTGAGCATAGGGTTTTGAGATAGATATGTTCAAAACAAATCGGCGAATATCGTAGAAAATCGGTAATAGGGGAAATCAGTAGGAAATATCCAATTATTGAAATCGGTGGGAACCTTCGATTATTGTAATCGATGGAGACTTTCGATTTCCAAATCGGTGGGAACCGCCGATTTTGGAATCAGTGGAAACCTCCGATCATCAAATCTGTGAAGCCGTCCGATTTGAAAATGGTGAGACATCAAATCGGTGAGATTGGACTGATTTTCTTTTAAACTTCTAAATATAATATTCCTAGTTCTCCAATAAGAAACTTGAACCTTGCTTCATCTAAGGGTTTGGTAAAGATATCAGCTAGCTGAAGATCGGTAGGAATAAAATGCAGCTCTACATCACCTTTGGAGATATGATCTTTGATGAAGTGATATCTTATGTCAATATGTTTGGATCTGGAGTGAAGTAGAAGATTGTTTGCAATGACAATTGCATTAGAGTTGTCACGTAGAATGGGTACATGAGAGTATATCTGATTGTAGTCCCATAGTTGATGTTACATCCATAGAATTTGAGCACAACAACTACCAACAGCAACATATTCAGCTTCAGTAGTGGAGGTGGATACTGAATTTTGCTTCTTGCTAGACTAACTAACATATTTGCCACCAAGAAGTTGGCATCTCCCAATATTGCTTTTTATATCAACTTTTGAGCCTGCAAAATCAGAATCTGAATACCCGATTAGTTCAAACGCTGAGCCTTTGAGCCTTTGGGATACCAAAGACCCAGATGTAAGGTACCCTTAAGATACCTAAAGATGCGTTTAACTGCATCCAACTTTAGGATTGGTTTGTGTTGATCCAAACTCTCAGTGATTTGATGACGACCCTTCGAATACTTAGTGAAATTTGCATTTAACATCCGTATGTATTAGTCTTTCACCATCAGCGATAACATACTGAGTTTGTTCAGTATCGCTGATAGTCTCTAATGTAATAGTGTTAAATGTAATTCCTGAAGACAAGCCTCGCGACCAAAGAGTTCATCGCTGACGTCGAAGACAAAACTGATGAACAAAGACAAGTCTACTTATGATCT
Source organism: Saussurea involucrata (assembly GCA_033807775.1). Classification (NCBI taxonomy): domain Eukaryota; kingdom Viridiplantae; phylum Streptophyta; class Magnoliopsida; order Asterales; family Asteraceae; genus Saussurea; species Saussurea involucrata. Next base: position 22,479 of record JAWVWS010000825.1, on the reverse strand, counting down.
AAAGCGGCCATCAATGAAACCAAGACAAGTCTACACACACACGACAATTCAAGAACAAGGCTTCAACAATAGCTGACTTACATCAGATCTCACTAATGAAAGATCCCATCAGCGATCGTTGATCATGAAGCTTGTGCTTCAAGAACTGTTTGTCTTATCCTCTTGTACAAAAGTACGAAGGTACATAAGAAAGTTTGCTTTTGTCCATAATCGTACAACCAACCCACACTATTCATAGCGGCCCAAAGCATGTCTTTGATTAAAGTTAGAAGCATGCACCCAATGAAGATCCGACATGTGTAAAGTGAGCCTGCCATGCATTAAATGTATGAGGTATAAATAGGAGCAACATCCTTCATTTTGAAGGATATCATGACTTCTGAGTGCAAGTAGAAAATCTCTATTTTTCTACTTATCCTTCTTTTTATTTTCTAAGTGCAAGAAATCTTTGTGATTCTTAAGTTTGTTTAGATTATGTTTTACTTAATCTTATTCTAGAACAAACTATACATTGTCTTTTCGTTTATCAATAAACAATTTAGAAACGTATTTTTTGTGTTTGTATTCAACCCCTCTCTCTACAAACTTTCACCTTTGTAAAACCCTTTTGGGACCAACAAGTGGTATCAGAGCGGATTCTTTAATCACATAAACAAGATCTTGCTTAAATCTCTCTTCCTAGCTATATAGACAATGGTTCTCTTGCAAAACCTCCTCGATTCAGCAAAGATAACTTTAGTCTTTGGAAGAATCGAATGATGCTCTTTCTTGAAGGTATAGACCCTACTATGCCTTACTATGTTGAAAATGGACCCCATGTTCCATTTATCATAGTTGTTGCCATTCCTGCCACTGCTACAACTGAAGCCATACCTGAAAGGAAAATTGTAAAGGAACTCTCTAAATGGTCTGATGAAGACAAGAAAAAGGTGGCAATTGATACCAAGGCTAGATCAGTCATATCTATGGCTCTACCTGATGAGGTTTATCACTCAGTAATGAACCTTAAAACTTCTAAAGCCATGTGAAACACAATTTGTGTTCAATATGAAGGTACATCTGAAGTACAAGAATCCAGAAAGATAAATCTGGTAAGACAATACGAAAGTTTCATTTGTGGTAATAATGATACTTTATCGGAGGTACACCAACGCTTTAATTGCTTATTAATTGACTTAAGAACTGTTGGGAGGACCTATTCTAATTTTGAGACACTGACAAAAAATTTAGAATGTCTTCCTGAAAGTTAGGAAAGTTATACCATGTGTCTTAAACTTTCAAAGGATTTCAAGGACATTTCCTTTAGCACTCTTTATGGAATTTTGCTCAATCATGAGAAATCATGTCAGCTTAAGAAGAATATTGTAAAAGATTCAAAAGATTCCAAAAGCATACCTGTTCCTTTAATCTCCTCAGAGATGATACCCTCTCAGTGATCCTCTGTTACTATCACTGAGATGGAATCAGACTCTGATGACTTATCAGGAACTGATATGTTAGAACTTGATGAGTCACTAGAACTATTGACAAACTCCTTCAGGAGATTTGAAAGAAAGAGTAATTCAGAAGAAATAAACCTCTGGCTATCACTGACAAGCCAAAATCAACCCATGTTGATAAGGCAATTGCGATCTGCTATAGCTGTGAAGAGAAATGACATTTTGCCAGTGAATGCAATTCAAATAAAGTCTTCAAACCGTTTTCATCCTCAAAATCCAGAGATGACAAATACTTCAAGCTGGAAGAAAAGTATCTAAAGTTGAAAAACTTCAAGAAAAAAGGTAAAGGTCTAATCGTTGAAGAACATGATTGGGCTGATTCTGATGAAGAATCAGACTCTAATGAAGAAAGATGTGTCCAACCTCTGTCTAATGGCCGAAATCCAAGAAGTAAAGGAAGAAAACGCTGATGTTTCTTCTACATCTTCTACTTCTCAAGTATCTATCTCTTCTGACCCAGCTTTCACTGAAGCTGATAGATGTCGTGCTATCGACTCGCTGACAGTTGATTTATATAATGCCCTGAATGGCAAAACACAAACTGAACATCAAAATATAGATTTAACTGAACGAATTAAAAAATGTCATTTAAGGATCCTATAATATAGAAGTAAGTTTGAAAGACCAGGTTTATATAAATGAAATAATCAGCATTGAACGCGAACAAGCTATCGTTGAGCTGAAGGCTGAAAAAGCTATTGTTGAAGGATGGTGCAAATCCTCAGCAAAGATCACTGAGATAATTGGTGCTTAGATCCCTGTCCATGATAGAAGTGGTCTTGGTTTTTGTTCTGAAAAAGAAGAACCAAGTAGAGATCATTCCATGCTTAAGTTTGGAATGTTTGTCTCATCCATCCCTGACACCTCATCATCTCAGTGCTCTTTTTCTACTACTCCTATCCCTGGGAATCTCTTAAGAGTCCCAAACTCATGGAGGAAGGGAAATCTGTTTCCCAAACTCCTCACAAGGGTACCAACGTGCCTAAGCTGAAGAAGACCAAGTGAAAACCTTCAGCTAATCAACCTTCTACTTCAAAATCTAAGGTCCCCGAATATGTTCAGAGATCCTCTCCTAGAATAAAGGTTGATGTTAAGGCTAAGAAATCTGAAGAACCAAAAATTCCTCCGATATCTGATGCTAAAGGCATTCTTGGAACAGCCCTGCTCATTTAAAGCTTTCAAATAATTATGCCTATGGTTCTAAAGCTACTTTTAGCTATAGGAAATGATATCACTGTGGACTTACTGATCATATTGCTAGTAAGTTCCCCACAACCACCAAAGCAGATAAATCAGCTAAGGTGAAGATGAATGCCTCTAAGGCAAAAAAAGATCACCAAAGATGAAAAATTTGCCAAGGTGAAAAATACCACTAAGGTTAAGAAATTAACCAAAGTGAAGGTTACCACTGAAGTTAAAACATCAGATGATGTGAAGATCGTTGACGTTTTTGGACCTATAGTAAAGTGGGTACTAATTCAAACTTAATCTTCTTTATGATTGCAGGTCTCGAAGGGTAACTAGTATCTTGATAGTGGATGCTCTAGACACATGACTAGACAAACGAACCTGTTCTATGAATACAAGGAAGAGAAAGGTCCCTCGGTGACCTTTGCTGGAAATGGGAAAGGCTATGCCAGAGGGTTTGGTGTACTCAATAATGGTACAACTACCTACCGAAGAGTTACTTACGTGGAAGGGCTGAAGCACACTCTTCTTAGCATCAGTCAGTTATGTGATAAAGACTATAAAGTATGCTTTACTAAGAAAGCATGTTCTGTCACTGATAAGAAGGGAAAACTTGCTCTCAGTGGTCATCGTTTGGAAAATGTTTATGTCATTAACATGGACTCCTCAACCACTAAGAACATCTATTTTCTATCTAAAGCCTCATTAGATGTCAACTGGCTATGGCATAAGAGGCTCTCTCATCTCAAATTCAAAACACTGAATACTCTCTCTTTAAAGGAACTAGTCACTGGCTTACCTCAGCACTCATACGCTAAGGAATCTCTTTGCTCAACGTGTGAAATAGGAAGGCAAACTAAAGCTAGTTTCAAATCCAAGCAAGTGTCATCAGTGACAACACCACTTCAACTACTAATATGGATTTATTTGCCCCTGTCAATATACAATCCATCGCTGGAAAGAAGTACACTCTTGTTATAGTAGATGAGTACTCTCGCTATACCTGGGTGATGTTTCTCGGAACTACAAGTGACACTCTAGATGAAATTGTTTTATTTGTAAGAAAAATGGAAGTTCTGAACAGTATGACGGTTCGCTCAATAAGGAGTGATCATGGAACTGAATTCAAAAATGGTTCTCTTGATAACTTATTTGAGAGTAAGAACCCCTCAGCAAAACGGAGAGCTGAAAGAAGAAACAGAACGATCATCGAAGTTGCTCGAACTATGCTCAGGGATTCTCATCTTCCAACTTAATTATGGGCAGAAGCTATCAATACTGCTTGTTTCACTCAAAATAAGTCGTTGATTGTTAAAAGATTCAAGAAAACTTCCTACGAACTCTTCCATGGGAGAAAGCCATCTCTCAGCTTTCTTTATATCTTTGGTTGTTAGTGCTACATCTTAAACAACAGAGATACTCTTGGAAAGTTCGATCCCAAAGCTGATTGGATACTCCTCAGTGTCCAAAGCTTTCAGAGTCTTCAACAAAAGAAGACAAAATGTTGAAGAAACTATTCATGTCACCTTTGATGAATCCCAATCAGCAAACTCTAAACCCACTACTGAAAACGAAGAACTAAATCAGTGGATGTTTTCTCATTATGGGGAACTTGAAGCTTATTTCAATCATGATCCTAAGGCTAACAACCCAATCGCTGATGATGATCTTATCATCATTCCCAGCATGCAAACAAGTGAAGCTAAATTCTCCTCATGGGTATCAGCTGTTCCCTCAAATTCTGAAAAGCCATCCACTTCTCCTTAGCAGTCAGTAAATGATATACTATCTAAACCTCAGGAGTTGATGAATGGTATGCCTGATATACCTGATATTACCATCGCTGAAGCTTCTTCTTAAACACTCCTAGTAATCCACTGAGAGCCGGAAATTCAAGCTACAACTCAGAGATGGACAGTGAATCATCCAATTGAACAAATTCTAGGTGATCCAAATATAGATATTCAGACTCGACGCAGTTCAGGTAACATATGTCTCTTTGTAAATTTCATATCGCTATTTGAACTTAAAAAGACCGATGATGCCCTCAGAAATCCAAACTACATCAGCGCTATGCAAGAAGAGCTAATTAAGTTTGAAAGAAACAAGGTTTGGAATCTCGTTCCCAGACCATCTGCCAAAACCATTATTGGCACCAAGTGGGTGTATCTTAACAAGTTATTTGAATATGGGACTGTAACTCGAAACAAGGCTAGACTTGTTTCTTAGGGATACAGACTAGAGGAAGGAATAGACTATGATGAAACCTTTGCCCTTATGGCTAGGCTCAAATCAATTCGATTATTCTTAGCGTATGCAGTTCATAAGGACTTCAAACTTCATCAAATGGATGTTAAGTCAGCATTCCTAAATGGAAAGTTGAATGAGGAAGCTTTTGTTGAACAACCCCCGGGATTCTCTGACCCTAAGCATCCAGATTATGTTTATAAACTTGATAAGACCCTCTATGGTTTAATACAAGCCCGCGTGCATGGTATGATACTTTATCTTCTTACCTTATCGTTGAAAATTTTGAACGTGGAAAGATTGACAATATTTTGTTTTTTAGAAAGGTTAAAGGTCATATTATGCTTGTTCAGATATATGTTGTTAGGACTATAAATGTCGTATAATATAGAAAGTGATATAAAGAAAAGAATATTATTTGTAAAAGCCTTATTGTGTTAATGGGCTTTAGTGCGTTAATGGGCTAGGGCCTTGGTAATCGTAGGCCTAGGTAAATCGTTTTAGTTTAAGCCTAGTTTTAGGTTAGGTAATTCTTATTCATCTTGATATGTATTGTAAACTCTCTGAATGGTTCATAACTTTGAATGAATGATAGATGGATGACAAGTTGAAATCAATCTGTGTTATTGCTTATTGATCGTTTATTCTACTGTTATTGCACTAATCTGGGATCCACATATGTCGATGACATTATATTTGGATCCACTAACCCATCTCTGTGTACTCGATTCGCTAAACGAATAAAGAAAGAATATAAGATGAGTATGATGCGTGAACTAACATACTTCCTTGGGCTTCATATTAAGCAAAGTGATAAAGGTACATTTATTCACCAACGTAAGTACGTTAAAGATATGCTGAAAAAGTTTGATCTTACTCAAAGCTCAATAATGAAAACTTCTATGGCACCTCCGCTGACACTAAACAAGGACCCAAATGGAAACCTGTTAATGTCACTGACTATAGAGGAATGATCGGCCCTCGTTTATATTTTTCAGCTAGTCGACCCGATATCATGTATTCTACTTTTTTATGTGCACGATATCAATCAAAACCCAAAGAATCACATCTTATCGTTGTAAAGCGAATATTCAGATATCTAAAGGGTACACCCAACCTAGGTCTTTGGTATCCCAAGGACTCATGGTTCGATCTAACCGCCTATTCAGATAGTGATTTTGCAGGTTGCAAACTTGATAGAAAAAGCACCACTGGATGCTGTCAGCTCCTAGGTGGAAAGCTGGACAAGAAAAAGCAAAACTCGATGTCCACCTCAACCGCTGAAGCTGGGTATGTAGCCGCTGGTAGTTTTGTGCTCAGGTCTTATGGATGATAAATCAACTCATAGACTATAACCTTCAGCTATCAAAGATTGCTATCTATTGCGACAACACTAGTGTCATCGCTATAGCAAATAACCCTGTGCTCCACTCAAAGACCAAACACATTGAAATCGGATATAATTTTATCAGAGATCATGTGATGAATGGAGATATAGAAATTCATTTTATTCCCACTGGCTATCAGCTCGCGGATATCTTTACCAAACCTCTTGATGAGACAAGATTCAACTTTCTCATCATTGAGCTTGGAATGTTAAACCTTGAAGAATAACTCTTCAGTGGTAAAGTATTACAACAGTGATTAAGATTTTTTATCTGACAATCATCTCTTTATCTATGAATAAATGTTCTCTGATCATCAGGTATGATTTTCTATATCATCTCACTGATGTTTCCTTCAGCGAGACATTTTCCAAAAATCTCAAACCTAATAATTCATTTTCCTTAAATGATTAAAACGTCATTTTTTTAGGATACCCCATGGCACGCATTTCTCTGACGCACGTTCGTCTGTTACACATCTTGACCAATCAACTTCGTTTGACGTGTCCACGTAATGATGAAAACTTTTTCCCACTCATCATTTTTTTTCTCTCCTCGCTCATATATAAACCACACTCGTCTCATTTTTACACTTTACTAGCACAAAACTCTCTAAGGCAAAAACAATTTGAGCATTCAAGAACTTAAGAACTCGTACACAAAACCTTTGCAATTTCCAGGATTTTCTTCTTATTCTTCATGCACATTGTTAACAAAAACCACATTTTGATCTTTATTTTTTGTTAAATAAGATCAAAAACAAGTTTTTTTCTTCTAAAAATCATCTTCTTTCACGAGCAGGAACGTTGGCTACGCCCGCATGATCTTTGACGACCTTATGAATAAGGTCAAGAAGCCTGATAGGGAAATCAATGTTCCCTATGTCGAAGATATCTCAGTGCTCCTTCAGCACTTTCTAGAATCTCTTTACCCAACCAAGGGTGATTATCATCAACCCACGCTTTTCAAAAAAAAATCTACCCAAGCTTGGGTCCAGACTCCTCGATGTCGAGCTTGCTGAGAACGAGGTAAGTTTCTCTACTCTGCAACGCCTTCTCTCCTCCTCCACCGCTTCTACTTCAGCAGCAATGTCTATGGTCTACCCCCCCCCCCCTGTGGCTTCCTAAGCTGCTACCAGCACCTCTTCTAAGAGGAAACCATCCACAACCACTCCTGGACCTTCTAAAATGGCTAACAGACAAAACAAGGAGAAGCCCCAAGATGCTACAACAACAACAACATCAGGGATTGCCTCTTCAGAGGCTTCCCTTGACTCGTTCGTGGTTCGCTCCACCACACCTAATACAACCCCAACTGCTTCAATGACTTCTTCAATCGCTGACTCTACGCTGTCTTCTACCCCACCAACCTCATGCCTCAAAGCACTGAAGGTATAGCTTCAGGCACCGACTGTACCTTACTTCCACAATGCACGACCATCTTCACAACGCTCATATTTTCTCCTACTCTTTTTTGAAAGAAGCCGAGGAGGACGCCCAAAAATAAAAGGTCGTCGGTGATTCTGAGTTGACTTGATGCAGAGAGAAACTCGAACATCAACACCATCCCAGAAGAATTACAGTTGTGACCGTAACGGGAAAGAGTAAAAAGAACTCAGTGATGGTGTCTATCCAAGTAATCAGAGAAGATGACTCAGCAAAAACCATGTTTATCTCTAAGCTGGGGAATTTTGGTTTCTACGAATGGTTAGAGATCAGAGATGCAATTCAAAGTCGATGTGGAAAAGTTATTGAACTTGCTCATCATCAGAATCTCAGCGAGGGTGGAATTACCTCCTCCTCCTCTACCTCAGAACCAATGACCAACGAAGAAGAAAAAGCGAGCATCTACCTTAGAAGAAGAACCTTCTTACCGTAATGAAACTGGGATCAAATTTTCAAGAGAAGCAGTACTTGGACCACCACCTGACCTCTCAGCTCTTGACCTATCACTGCCACCAGGAGGACCCTTCAAACCTGGTAAAGTGATAGGGTCCCTTACGGAATCATCTTCTATGATTGGGATGGCATCCAAAGATTTCAGCGAGACTCAGAGATTCCTATCTGCCCAACCAATCACCTCAAAGATCTTCTATACTAGTGCACTATGTCAAGACTAGGTATCTTCATCAAATCCAATATTCATAGAGAAGCTCAGAAGACAAAAAGGAGAAGAAGTGCCTGACTACATGATCACTGAAGAAGACTCTTATGACGAAGACCTGATCAAGGATGAACAACTCTAGCTGATAGATTCTCTTTTGTAATCTTATTGTAAGCTATCAGTTCTAGACTCTTAGTACTTGTATAGTTTTTCACTTATACTTTCAACTTTCAACTTCCCTTTGTAACCTGATTACGATTTAATGAAATTTTATAGTGAAGTACTTTACTCTATCAATACTAGAAAAGATCCCCTCAAAATAGTAAATGGGACACGCATTCTATGAGTCCTTTTATCCTTATGTTTTGTAACACTTAGCAACTTTCTTTTGTTGCTTTGTCATCATCAAATTGGGGGAGATTGTTGATCCAAACTCTATCAGTGATTTGACGACGACCCATAGAATATTTAGTGAAAATCACATTTAGCATCTGTATGTATTAGTGTTTCACCATCATCCATAACATACTGATTTTATTCAGTATCGGTGATAGTGTCACAACCAAAGAGTTCATCGCTGACATCGAAGTCAAAGCTGATGAACAAAGACCAGTCTACTCGTGATCTGAAGCGGCCATCAGTGAACCAAGACAAGTCTACACATACGCGAAAATTCAAGAACAAGGCTTCAACGATAGTTGACTTACATCAGACCTTACTGATGAAGATCCCATCAGCAATCGCTGATCATGAAGCTTGCGCTTCAAGAATTGCTTGTCTTATCCTCTTACACAAAAGTACGAAGGTACAAAAAAAAGTTTTATTTTGTCGATATTCGTACAACCACTCTGCGACCTACACTGTTCACCATGTGGCCCAAAGCATGTCTTTGATAAAAGTCAGAAGCATGCACCCAATGAAGATCTGAAACGTGTAAAGTGCTCATGCCATGCATTTAATGCATGGGGTATAAATAGGAACAACACCCTTCATTTTGAAGGATCTCCTGACTAATGAGTGCATGTAGAAAATATCTATTTTTCTACTTATCCTTCTTTCTATTTTCTAAGTGCAAGAAATCTTTGTGATTCTTAAGTTTGTATAGATTAGGTTTACTTAATCTTATTCTGCAACAAACTGTAAATTGTGTTTTAATTTATCAATACACAATATCGGAAATTAAATTTTGTGTTTGTATTCAACCCCCCTTCTACAAACTTTCACCCTTGTAGAACCCCTTCGAGACCAACAGTTTGGTAACGCGTATAAAGAGAAGTAGCAAACATAATATCGGGTCTACTAGAAGTAAGATAGAAGAGGGACCTGATCATACCCCGATAATTGGTTACATCAAATGATTATCCATCGAGATCAACATGAATTTTCAGAAGGGGGTGCCATAGGAGTTTTCATAGCAGAGCAATTTTCAAAATTAAACCTTTTTAGAAGGTCACCAATATATATACTTTGATTTATAAAAATTTCTTCTGAAGATTGTTTTATTTGCAAACCTAAGAAAAATGTGAGCTCTCCCATCATTCTCATCTCATATCAGCTTTTCATGAGAGAGGGAAACTCCTCACACATAAATTCATCCGTGGCACCAAAAATAGTATCATCCACATAGATTTGAAGAAGAATGAGTTTATCTTCAGTCTTCATGGTGAAAAGAGTGTTGTCTATTTTACCTCAGGAGTACATGTTGTCGAGAAGAAAATCGAACAAGGTGTTTTACCAGGCACGAGGATCCTGTTTTAGTCCATAGAGAGCTTTGTGCAATCGGTAGACATAATGAGGATGGGTTGAATCTTCAAACCCATGAGGTTGTTTCACATAGACTTCTTCTGTCAGCTCCCCATTGAGTAGAGCACTTTTGACATCCATTTGGAAGATGATGGCATTTCAGATCAAGTTTATTGAATTAAATTGACCCATTCTGATACCACTTGATAATCCCAGCTATGAAATAGCACCTAAGACAAGTATTGTAGAAGGGGGGTTTGAATACAATACATAAAATTTTACTTTAAATTAATTCTTTATTGATATAAAATCAAGAATTACACATAGAAAACTATTTCAGATTGTTGCGGAAAAGAACAGATAAAATTTACTTTAACAATCTCTCACTAAGAGAACTACAAATAAAACACAACTTTAAAAACACTAAGATCAAATCTATGAATTTCATACAGAGAGATGCTTGTCGATTTCCTATGAGCACTTAGGATTTCTTCATAAATGCATAACCTTGCATGAGAGGAGTCTTCACCCTTTTATACTACCATGTGCATTAACTGCATGGAGACACTTGTCATTTTAGGATTGAGAGTCAGACTTGTCCTTTAAAAAGAACAAGATGTCCTTGTCATGGGACAAGATTGACCTGCAGACATGTTGTAGCATATCCAGAAAAGATTATAAAGTCCAAACCTACTGTTTCTGAACTTTCAGAGAATGTCTCCATCACTTGTGATTTGGTGAAGATCTTCTCAACAAAGGAACAAGTAGGGATCCACTTGATTCAAGATGGTCCTACCGATTTGTCCAAACAATTAATCGGCATAGATAGCTTAGTAAGGAGTAGAGAGGTTCATCTTCAATCCTCATGGTAGGTGCACTTCTTGTTGATTTCGGTTGATCTTGGACTTTGTTGATCCCACTTTAGACTAGACAATGATATTTCAACCACAAATGTTCAAAACAGAGTGAAATAGGACCAAAGTGCGGAAGTGTTTTGAGAACAGTTTGAGTTGAGAATAATGGTAGATAACACACAATAAAGATATGAATGCAATATATAAAGTAAGAACAATGCTCAATAATCCATCTCTATTGATTCAACAGGATTACACCAAGAACACCACACAGTCTGTGTTTTTCATAGAAATTTTCTCTCTAAATGGGTGTATGTGTGTTGTGCTTTTGTTACTAGAAATGGTCTGGTATGACCCTCTATTTATACTAAAGACAAAGGGGATAAACTGTATAGGAGACAAGGTCATGGGACGAATTCTGGTACACGTTGATGTAGTGCGTCGTTTGATAGTACCTGCAAAAGTTGCAACCTCTTAAAAGATAACACGTGGAAAGTAGAGGAACGTGCCTTGTACTATTTGATCTTCAGGATCTTCGTACAACAGAGGCACGTGAGCAACACACGTTTCTTTGTCTTTAGGAGCCTTGATCTTGATCTTCTGTCTTCAACTCCACAGAGGCTCTGTCATGAATGGCAAAGGCTTTGTGGCCTTGGTCTATGTTCTCTGATGATGGATCAACTAAGGCTCTGTGTTCTTGGTGTCCGGCAGAGGCTTCTGCCAGAGTTCTTTCATAGCCTATTTTTCAATACTTCTATAAGCTAGAAAGTTGGAGCTAACAATCTCCCCTAAGTATTGAAAAATCAAAAATATAAAACTTGCATGTATCTTAGGCTAATAAGAACGGGAGGTGAAAGATTCAACCTCTGTAAAAAAAAGATGTTTTCATTAAGATCTATGCCAGAGGCGTTTACATGAGCTTTTGAAATAATAAAGATTACGGGACTTGAAAATTTTAAGTACAAATATGATCTACAGAGCCTATATTCTGGCATCTGGAAAATCATTGATCTTCTTTCCAAATCCTCCTTTCTTCTTGAGTTGTCGATAGAAGAACGTGCATAGATCTCTGAAGCGAATAGTTGCGTCTATTGCCTCTATCAATCTATCCGCAGTCTCAAGGTTAATAAATTCAGAACCTCTGTTGTTGAGTAGATCTACCCTGAATTGGAGAAGAGTCTCTGTCGCATACTTCTGGAAGTCATACTCTACAAACAGCTTCTTTCTCCCTTGTGGATCGATGAAGACATATCCAACTATGGGGCTGCGAATGATGGTGTGCGGCAGTATGTCAGCAGAGGAAGGGCATCTGTCATCTAGAGGTGTCAGGGTTATCTTTTTAACTCCAAGATCCAAGGCCACTTGGAAGTCAATTACACTGAATAGCAGAAGTCTTTCCCTCATAGACTTTCTGATAGCGTCATAGGCTCTCTGATATTCAAGTCTGCTCATGTAGTTACTCTCTGCCCAGCTGTAAAGTTCTGAGAGGTCAAATGAATGGAGGTTTCTTAAGTCTGCGTCTGAGAACTTCGTTTGAGTCTTGTCCTCTCTCACCACACAATAAAGGTTGTACCAGAAGTTTCTGCATTTTGTGTGTGAGAGTTTGCAGCTCAAAACTTGCTTGATTTTTGAGTTGGAGAATACAATTTTAACGCTCTTGGCCTTTTCTTTGTAGAACTCCTCCTTCTTTTGTTCGATAATGTCTAAGCTCAAGGTAAGCTTGGGCAGAGGGTCATTAATGCCTATGTTGTATAGATAGTTTTACACTACCTCTTCCATATCTCGTTTTAGGGCAGGGGGCATGGGTTTCCTCAAAGCGTCCGTCTCTCTGAGGACCTGGGCGACTCTATCTTCGGATGGTTTGGCTTTTGGGTCAAGGGAGGGGATGGCTAACAGAGGAGGTCTGAATGCCCAATCCTCTTCCCCTGATTTGGTAGTGATAAAGGCATCGAAAGCACTCTTCATCCGCTTCTCAGTTGGTTGAGGCTTAGGCTTCTTTGATTTTGGCTCCTCTGTGACAATGGATTTGCCCTTGTCCTTGGTAGTTGGTTTGGTTGGGGGTACCTCTGTAGATTTGATCTATTCAGAGGTGCTCTGAGGTTTGGCTTGAGTTTTTTCTTTGGTTTTAGCTTCTGTTGGGGGTTTTTGTGGTGGTTGAGGGTTATGATGTGTTGTAGACTTAGCTGTAGATTGAGCTTCTATTATAGGTGCAGTGGTAGGTGGTTTGGTGGATTGTTCTGCAGTGGTAGGTGTCTTCAGATAGGATCTTTGCTTCTGAGCTAGAGATTTGACCCTTGGTGTTTTGGGTCGTTGTTCAGGGAGTGTGGGTAAGGGTAAGTTGGTTTTTGGTAGAGGTGATTGAGGTGTTGGGGATGGTAGGTCTTCAGATTGTTTGTTTTCCACAGAGGTGGGTGTTGCCTCTGTGGTCTTCTTTGGTGAGTTGGGTTGTTGGTTGAGTGTTACTTGTTGTATGGGTTTGATTTCCAGAGGTCTTCTCGTGATATTTTTGCCCGTGTTCTCCCCCTCATGATGATCTGAGGGTCCATCTGAGTCACCCTCAGAGTCATCATGTTTACCACCATTTTTTCTACCCTCTGCTTGACAAGACGTCAGAGGCTTCTTTGGTTGTCTTGCACCTACAACAATCATTTTGGCACAGAGGTCATCACATATGCCAAGCAGATAGGCCACTTCTGCTTCAGAGTTGAACCTTAATTTGCCCACACTTTCTTGGAAGTCCTTTACATACTTGGCATTGGTGATGGTGAATGCCTTGACGAATTCAGTAATTTCATTCAGAATACACTGGCCAAGCTCTGTCAGTTGGACCCGAGTGATGTAATCCTGAGGTTTGAGGGTCTGCATCTGCTCTGTTGTCGAATCTTGGACCTTTTCTAGAGCCTTTCTTAAATCTTTTGGGTTAAGGCTGGAGTTGCAGGTGATTGTTGTTTTGACAGGGCTTCAACAATTGCTCTGGCTTCTTGTAACTCTGCTGTTAATTTGTCGATTGAAGCTTGTATTGCAGAAGTCTGTGGGCTCTGTATAGAAGAGTTCTTGATTGAGTTCAGCACAACAGTGTTCTCTTTGACCTCTTTTGATAAGGATTCAACCTTTGTGGACAGAGCATCCAGGGCCTTCTGTGTGTTACCTGAAAAGAATTTACCAAGCTTTTCAACTCGGTAAGTATGTTGGTCACAAAGGTGATTTAGCTTTCGAACTCATCCTTCGCTACTTGTGATCCAGGGGTAACCTCTGGGGGAACACATTCTTCCCTAGAATGAACCTCTATTTCTGAGTTGCCTGCGTTCAATCCTATTTTTATGTTGAGATTGGCAAGGCCTCCACTCAATCCTTGAGCAGAGGTTTTTGAGGCCTCATGCTCTATGAATGTTTTGTCTAGGACCCGATTCTGATCCACTCCAGAGATGGGGACAAAGGTATCCTTGATAGGACTAGGGGACTTGTCTAGAATCCTTTCGTCAGTGTGCACTCTATGGTCCTCTGAAGAGCGGTTTATTTCTAAATCAGTGGGTGTGCCAGAGGAAACAAATTCCTCTGTTGGAATTTCATGTGTGACTTGGGGCGAAGATTCACGAATAAGAATGGTGTCCTTTTGAGAGGAAACCTTTTGTTGGGGTTCCCTGGTATGTGCAAGCATAAAGGAGGAAAAAGGTTCCTCTGGCTGGATAGTTTGGGTAGGGGTCGAGTTGTGCGGCTCTTGTTTATTAATCCCTTCTGCCACTAGACTGGCGGGACTAGAAATGTGGGTAGCACAGGGAGGGAGGTTTGGATATGTGCCTCTTATAGCACCGGAATCTTTTCACTTTCTAGGCCTGAGATTTTTAGGGTTTCTAACCTAGACTCTACTTCTTCACCCCATGTTTCCTCTACAGTCTCTAGTTCCTCTGTATGCTCCAAGTTGGGATCGAACTCTGCTTCAGGAGAGGCAAGAAGTGTCGTTCTGGCAGAGCCTTTAGGAGTCTTTGCGATGATGCCTCTTGGGTTGCATCTCCCATATCTAGGTCATAATCCACATCTGCTACTGTGTATTCTGGGGCATTGTATTCAGGGATATCTTTTGCATTCCACCCAGAAGTATCTGTTGATCCCACTTTAAGACTTAACAATGATTTAAACCACAAATGTTCCAAAACAATGTGTAGACTTAGTTGTGTGCGGAAGCGATTAAAGAACAAGTTGGGTTTGATTATATTGGTAGATGACACACAAATAGAAGAATGAAAGATATAAATAACAAAGATGTTGCTCAATGATTCATCTCTATTTAATCACCAGAATTACACCAAGAACACTGTTAAGTGTGTGTTTTACAGACGCATAAGCTCTAAACAGGTGTATGTGTGTGTGCTTCGTTACCCTATTTATACAAGGACAAAGGGGACAAATAGTACACAGACAAGTCATGGGACGTTCTCCTGGTAATGGCAACTTAGTGCGCTCATGAATAGTATACTGTAAAAGTTGCTCCCATTTGTAGAATGACACGTGGAAAGTAAGGGAGCACGCTTTGTACTATTTGATGTTCCAAATCATCGTACACCAGAGGCACGTGAGGTGCACGCTTGTACTTGTCTTCAGAATTCTTGATCTTCATCTTGTCTTTGACTCCACAGAGGCTCTGTCATGGATGGCAGAGGCTCTGTGGCCTTGGTCTCTTGTCTTCAGATGATGGATCAATCGGAGGCTCTGTGTTCTTGGTGTCTGGCAGAGGCTTCTGCCAGAGTTCTTCCTTAGCCTATTTTTCAATATTTCTCTATACTAGAAGTTGGAGCTAACAATCCCCCCCTAAGTATTGAAAAATGAAAAATGAAAAATTTGAAACTTGCGTGTGTCTTAGGCTACTAAAAACAAGAGGTGTACGATTCAACCTCTGTAACATAAGACTTTCATTTAGATTCATTCCAGAGGCATTTACATTTGCTTTCCTAAAAAGTGAAAATTACAGAACTTGAAAGGTAAACTTAAGTAAGTGCAAAAGTAAATTACAGAGCCTATATTTTGGCGTCAGGGAAATCATTTATCGGCTTTGCAAATCCTCCATTTTTGAGCTCTTTGTAGAAGAATGCACATAAGTCTCTTAAGCGGATTACTGCATCAATTTGCTCTATCAACCTGTTTGCATACTCAAGATTCATGAACTCTGTTCCTCTGCTGTTTAGTAGATCCATTCTGAATTGAAGAAGTGTCTCTGTTGCGTACTTCTGGCCGTCATACTCCACAAATAACTTTTTTCTTCCTTGTGGATCAAGGAAGACGTATCCAATTCTGGGTCTGGGTCTCTGAATGATCGTGTGAGGTTGAATGTCGGCAGAGGAAGGACAGCAGTCATCTGGAGGTGTAAGCCTTATTTTCTTGACTCCAAGGTCCAGAGCCACTTGGAAGTCAATCACACTGAAGAAAAGGAGTTTTTCCCTCATAGCCTTTTCCATGTAATTCCTCTTTGGCCAGCTATAGAGTTTTTGTAGATCATATGGGGATAGATTTCTCAAGTCTGCGTTAGAGAACTTCATTTGAGATCTATCCTCTCTCACCACACAGTAGAGGTTGTAGTAGAATTTTTTGCACTTGGTGTGAGAGAGTTTGCAGCTTAGAACCTGCTTGATCCTCGAATTTGAGAATACTTCATTTATGCTTTTGGCCTTATCCCTATAGAATCTTTCCCTTTCTTCTTCTATGAACTCCAAGCTCAGAGTAGGGTTTGGCAGAGGGTCATTAATATCTTTGTTGTATAAGTATTTGTAGACTACCTCTTCCATATCACGCTTCAGGGCAGGGGGAGGAGGCATAGGTTTCCTCAGAGCTTCCATGTCTCAGAGGACTTGGGCTACTCTGTCCTGTGTTGGTTTGGCTTTAGGGTCAAGGGTAGGAAGGGCTGGCAGAGGGATATCAAAAGCCCAGTCTTCCTTTTCTGGCTTAGGTGTAATGAAAGAGTCAAAGCCACTCTTCATTAACTTCTCTATGACTTGAGGTTTAGGCTTGTTGGGTTTTAGATCCTCTGTGACGATGGCTTTGCCCTTATCCTTGGTCGTTGGATTGGTTGGGAGTACCTCTGTAAATTTTTGCTTCTGTTGAGCACTTGGAGGATTTTGTTTTGGTTTCAGCGGGGGTGCCTCTACAGATTTGGTTTGTTCAGTAATGCTCTGAGGTTTGACTTGGCTTTGTTGTTTCAGGTTAGCTTCTGTTGGGGGTTTGGTTGGGGCTTCTGTTGTGGATGGGTTGTTGGTTGCCTCTTTTGATTCTTGCAGATGTATCTGTTGGAAGATTGTTTCCGATGTTGTGGGTGTCTTTGCCCATGTCTTTCGTGATTGTTGTTTCTGTTGCTGCCTCTGTTGTAGTTGGTTCATTATTTATTCTGTTGTGGGTGTGGGTTTCTTCAGGTATTTTTTGCTTGGTTTGTGGGCAATTGATTTCGTTCTTGGGGTTGGTTTTGGTTGTGGGTGAGGGTAGTCCTGGTTCTTCTGTCATTGGTGTTGAGGAAGGTAGATCTTCAGTGATTTGGTTGGTTTCCACAAAGGTGGGTGTTGCCTCTGTGGTCTTCTTGGGTTTTGGGCTGGTTGATTGGGTTTGGGTAGGTACTTGTTGTAGAGGTTTGATTGCCAGAGGTGGTTGTAGAATGGCTCTGCTCCGTTTCTCCCCCTCATGATGATCTGAGGGCCCATCTAAATCGCCATCAGAGTCATCATGTTTAGAATCACCCCTTTTACCTTATGTTGAGCAAGACGTTGGGGGCTTCTTCGGTTGATTTGCGCCTGCTGCAATCATCTTCGCGCAGAGGTCATCGCATATTCCCAGTAGATAGGCTACCTCTGCCTCGGAGTTGAACCTTAGCTTGCCCACACTAGCTTGGAACTCTTTGGCAGAGGTGAAGGCTTTGATGAAGTCGGTTATGTTGTTCAATACACCCTGGCCAAGTTCTGTCAACTGGGCCCTTGTAATATAGTCTTGGGGTTTGAGAGCCTGCATTTGCTCTGTAGTCGATTCCTAAACCTTTTCCAGAGCCTTTCTTAAGTCTTCGGATGTTAAGATTGGGGTTGCAGAGGTTTGGTTCGACAAGGCTTTTGCAATCTCTCTGGCCTCTTAGAATTCTTTTGTCAGTTTGGCGACAGAGTCTTCGGTAGCAGAGGGGGTGGAGCTCTGTGCAGCAGGAGTTCTGATGTATATAACTTTAGGAGGAGATTGTTAGGACCATAAATGTCTTATTTAATAGAAATTTATATAAAGTAATTATAGAGGTTTATTGAACTATTGTAAAAGCCATTATAATGTTAATGTGCTTATATAGTCTATGGTCTTGGGCTTTATTGGGCAAAAGGTTGATACCGGCAACCCTGACCGGCCCCATACGTGACCCTGCCTACTCGGGAATCCGTATGAGGGGGCATTTTGAGGCTCACTCAGCAGTCGTGGCTAGTGGGGGGCATGGGCTAGAACCCAAGACCGTAAATAGCGCAATACTTCTTCGTGAATCTTCGTTATTTGAATATGGAACATCATTAGGCAAGTCTCCCCGCCCCATTGTCAACTGAGCTACATGCCATAGGCTGTCTTGGGCTTTATGTGTTAGCCTTTAGTATTTAATGTTGCTTTCTAGTTCAAAATTAGGTTAGAATCCTAGATATCATATTATGCGCCTAATAGAGTTAGAAATAGAGTTTTTACATTCAAGTATTTTGTACCTATCTAATCATTCAGTTCTAGTTAATCATTCAATACATTTTATCATTTACAATCATTGTTACTTGAGCAAACTAGGATTAACAAGCCCCTCTACTTAAATACAACATTATAGCTCTAACAAGTTCTCTTCCTATGCAAGGTTAGGCTCTAATAGCTCTCTACGTGAAAAAAATAAATCAGCTACTCTCTCAAAAAGCATAAAATTCCACGTGCTAGCTGAGCTCTTGAAATATGAGTGAAAGATCGTCAAGGATGATTTACTCATTATTAAACTTCATATTTCTATATCAATTTCGTTATCTAAGTGTAATTCTTGATAGTTATATTAATAAGAAGTAAAATAAAGTTAAATTATGTAATTTTGTTATGAGTTTGATCACTATCCCTAACACCGTTAAAATTCAATGTGTTAACTCAGGGGGAAATTGGACAAATTACCCAGTAATTAAAAATCTTTCAAACCCCCTATGTAAAAGATGGCAAGTGTTCACCCATCTGACTTTTGACCCTCTCCACCTATAAACTATACATTTCTAACACTCACACATTGTAAGTTTTCAACCATCGCCCTCCCACTCCAATTACTTATCTAACTGTCGCCCTCCCATCTCCCATGACGTCTCCAAGCATCTCCATGACATCCCTAATTGTTGCCCTCCCCCTCTTACCAATGGCCTCCATCAGTAGTCAAGAACATTATGAGGGCCCCTACCATAGTTGGTTCTCAAATGTCGTTGTTTCCGGTCTTCATGATAATAGCCATCATGAACCCCTCCATCTTCATGATGTAGTCCTTACCGGCCACCGTGGTATGGTAAGAACCATAGAGCAACCCCTCCATCTCCATATTTGGTGTGATCCCCGTCTGTATCCTCTTTGTAGAATAACTTGATGCTATGAACTTGACTACTTTTGTAGTTGGTTAAGGTTTTTAAAACAATCTTTTTTTTGGGCTCTTGGTTGATGATGTGTTAAAATTCGTGAAGATGAATAGAGGCTTGGTTTTTATTTTGTTTTTCTTCGTGTTTTGCTCGTCGGAGAAGATGGCCAGAGACAGTGGAGAGGGAACAATTGTGGTTGACGGAAGGAGTGACATGTGTCATATTATATGTGAATGTTAAAATCCTTTATGTTTAATATATAAATGTTTTTCAAATAAAGGAGTTAACGTGGTTATCGAAATTTTATTAACTCCGTTAGCCTGAGGGACTAACATGTAATGAAAAGCAAACCACTCATATGCTCATCAATGTACATATTTTGAAAGAGGAACCGCATCCAAGTTCTAAGCAAACCAATGGGACCTAGAATGAAACTTACTCTTTAAAATATAATAACTCCAACAAAAAACACTAAGAAGTCAAATAAAATTCCAACGATTTACAGTTAAAGTTTTGTGTTCCATCATGCTTAACCAACAAAATGATGGCAATTTTAAGAGTCATACATAGTTTTACACAAGGTCAGATCAATCAAGAAGATCTGCCTCTAGATATAAGTATTTTCAACAAGACATACGTAATTAGTTAGATACACAGTTTGTACAGAAAAACAGAAATACAACTTTTAGAAGGCAAACTCAAGCCTTTGAGCATCAGAATTTATCTACAGTTATTCCGTCTCTAACGTTCTCATAAATTTTTTTACTCCTCGTCTTTCCCAACCCTGCTGTGAAATGCAAGTTCATTTCCTCACACACAATGCAAGTAACTTTTACCCATATCACCACTCTTGTTTTTAGTCCTTCTATCTCACTTATCTTTCCTTTCTCAATAAGACCTGTTACACTCGTCGAAAACCTCAAAACTGACGAGTCTCTATAACTCACTTCACAGATTGTCGGTAAGGTCACTGTTAGCTTTTTTGTTTCTTTATCAAACTCATAGTGTTTGGCTTCGCGGGGAAAGATACCGGCTGGTAATTCAAACTCGTGCAACAGTTCACTCAGCGGCTTTTGCTTTTTCCCTTCAACCAAACACACCCCATATATAAGGATCCAAAAACATCTTTCACAAAATAACCACCATAATATTAAATAAGAGTCAATTATAGCTACAAATAGAATAAAAACACTAAGATATCAAATATAACTTCAACAATTTACGGTTAGTGTTTTTGTATTTCATAGTTGTTAACCATCAAAACCTAAACTTAAGTTAACTATCAAATTTTTGACAATGATGCCATATGGGCGAACACATAAAAAACAGTGACACTATTAAAGTGATAATATTCTTTTCACTACACTAGGACAATTGAGTGATGACAAGTATCCTAATTCAACAAATCCAACAATGTTTCACAATTCTTTCATAAAAGGTAGTACTTGGTTGTAGTATTAAAAGAATCACCAAAAACGAATAAAAATTAAACATTATGCTTGAGAATTGCTTAATGGTGTTTTGCTTTCATGAGAATAATTGAGGAGACGTGCGTATAAATGATATGTAATGAAGGATGGAATGAGGAGACGTGCGTATAAAGGATGGAATGACTTATCTCTTAGTTTCTCTAACAAGAAATATTCCCTAACAAGAAATATTCCCTTGGTTGAGCCTTTAAAGGGACGCCTGGTAAATGAGGAAAAAGGATGGAATGACTTATCTCTTAGTTTCTCCTCCCTGCTACCTTCTTCTTCTTCTTCTCTGAAATTCCTTCTCTCAGATTTCTTACAGTACACTTTTATATTTCCCTAAGGATTACGTATCCACTTTCCATTTCCCTAAAGGCTGATGTATTAAGAATCCTTGTAATTCTTACATTACCAGCAATATATAACATCCTTGAGTTTACTTTAGTTATTTGTGTCGTTTGAATTAAGGGAATTGCAACCCTTACATTTGGTGCTTTCATCTCTTTCTTCCATGGCAGAAGCTACGAGAATGAAAGACGTGCAAACCGATCTCAAAAGAATTATCGAATTGATGGAGCTACGTCACTCTGAATACACTCAACACCGTACGAAATATGGGGAACGTATGGACCGATTGGAAGCAACAGTGGGTGCCCTACAATTAGGACAAGCCACTTCAGTCATCAATGGCAAAGATCGAATTCCAATTGTTCAACCCTTTCAGGTACGTAATGTCAAACTTGATTTTCCTCGATTCGATGGATCGCAGGTGATGCATTGGATTTTCAAAGCAGAGCAATTTTTTGATTATTACACAACACCAGACCCACAACGTTTGACGATCGCTGCTGTTCATATGGAGAAAGACGTGATTCCATGGTTTTAGATGATGAACAGGTCAAAACCCTTTTCTTCGTGGGTTGAATTCTGGCGTGCACTTGAATTGGAATTCGGACCCTCACCTTACGACTCACCCCGTGCAAATCTCTTCAATCTGACTCAAACCACAACGGTGACCGATTTCTACGTCGAGTTCACCTCTCTTGCAAACCGGATTGAAGGTATCACTTCTGATGCTCTGTTGGACTGTTTTATTAGTGGACTTAAATCTGATATCCGTCGAGATGTTGTGGCCCAAAGCCCATCTTCACTTTCTAAAGCAGTTTCTTTGGCCAAACTGTTTGAAGAAAAATATAAACCCAAACAAAAACCTTATATTCCCTCAACCCAGCCCAAAACCACGTTTTCCACCCCTTACCAGCCTACTTCTTTATGCACTTTACCGGCTCTTCTTCCTACACCTCCACAGAAACCGCTTGTCTTAAACAATCGACCTCACAATGTAAAACGAATTTCTCCGGCCGAGATTCAGCTGCACCGAGAAAAAGGATTGTGCTATACTTGCGATG